>JBBPKB010000365.1:0-14038 GCA_038089035.1 Boletellus dicymbophilus
GGAAAGAATGAGGAAATGAAGAGGAGAGGAAGGGGCAACAAGGGAATCAAGAATAAGGGCGGTGTGTGAGTCAAGGAACATGGCAACCATAGAATCTAACAAAAGGATATCATCAACTGGAGGGAGAAGTTTGGAAACATAGGAGGGCTCAATATATTCATAAGTGGGGGGTTGAGCTGGGAGAATAGCCATTGCAAAGATAAAAGGCGGAGCAAAGGTGGTGTTGGTGGATTGAGTGAATAGAGGATGAGGGAGGGAAGACTTTGGGTTGAGTCTTCTTATAGTTGTTGAGGGTGTCTTTGGCATTTTTCAAGTTCCGCTCAGGTTCCCACAAGTTGTCAGCCATAGAATATCCTTTCCATTTGATCAGGAATTTGCGGTGTCTTGGAGTTCCATGGTGTCATAAGACCTGTTCTACTTTGTATTCTTCTTCTCCTTCTATTAAGTCTGGGGGTGGAGCCAGGAAGTTTGGCCCATGAGCATCATTTTCATAATAAGAAGATAGGAGGGAAGCATGAAATGTGTTGTGGATTTTCCACGTTTGAGGAAGGTGGAGTCTATATATGATAGGAGATAGGACATCAGTGATAGTGAAGGGCCCTTCTCATTTCAGCATAAATTTAGGGTTTGGAAGAGAGCATTTCAAGTTGCAATCAGAATCAGTACAGTCCATACACAATTCCTTTGAACTTGTAATGTCCATATCCCCCTGTTTAGGTAAATAAAAACTAAGTCCATGTCCCTGAACACCTCCAATATTCAGAGATGACTTTATTTTAAAGATTCTGCAGCCTTTTCTTTTGCCTCAACTTTTATCTTATCTCTCCAGTATGCCTCCACTTCCTCAGTAGTATAGGTTGCTCTTAGGTCTACAAGTGGGGCAGGCAAAGGTCTATCTGCATAATGCACCCTAATTCCACCTGTTTTGTTGGTCTCTACAGGAATGTTGACATAGGAACCATAATAGGGATCCCAGATCTGTTGTCTGAGCTGAGATCTTGGTTGAGATGGCACCACTTTCCTATTTGGGTTTTGAAAGCAGTTTGGCCAGATATGTCCTTTCTTTCCACAGCTGTAACAGGTACAATCTTCCTTAGATTTTGGAGTTTGTGCATCTATCTCCATTGGTGCTCCTCTTCCTAGCTGGATTCCAGTGCATGTGAACTGATGAGAAGGAGGTGGTCCTCTGGGTAGTTGATACTGTCCTCTATTGGGCATGGTCCACATTATTAGCATAGATCTTTCTAAAGCCATTCTTTCTAGATTGTGTCCTATGTCCCTTAGCACCTTCTTCCATTCTTCATAGTCTGCAGCAGTGGTGTGGAGCGAAGCATGGTAATAGATTTTGTAATCTACAGCCCACTTTAGGAGAGTTTCAGCATGTTCATCTTCTATGTCTGCTTCATGCTTTAGATTCTCGAAAGCTTGGAGGAAGAGATCAATAGGTTGACCATGTTGTCGTAATCCTTCCAACTTCTTGAATGCTTCATGAGCTAGGACTTCAATCTGAAAGTAATCCTTTACTTCTGTTTTGAAATTGTCCCAAGCATCTTGCCCATATTTGATTTTTAGCCACCATATGCAAAATGCGAATCTATCTCTGTTCCATTTCCCTGGATCTGTGATCTTTCTAGAAACATCTTTCCCCTTATCTTCCTTTAGTTCATTCATAGTGTCATTGAGTTTTGATAATGCATTGGTAAGCGCATCCATAGTGTTTTGAGGAAGAGGTGGAGTGGATCCAAAGGATGGTCCTCCTGGATTCACTGGTGTATTCGACATCCTTACTGCTTAGTATCTTCCAACCAAGCTCTGGAGATTCAGCAACACTGTGATTGAAGGAAGTACTGATTAGATTGCAAATAGTATCATCTGTGAAGTGAAGTGATGTAACAACAACATATCCTAAGTGATGTAACCAATCTACACATATACTGACTGCTTGAATACTGGGTAAAGGTTTTCCAGACTACCTTGGCCTTTTGGCACTGGATACTGTATGGATCCTTAGCCTGGCTAACCTGGTCAGACAAAGTTTATTCAGGCATGACCCTGACACTGTAAACAACCCAATGGGGCTGTCTTTGAAGATCTAATCTACTCGAGTCACAATTCTGCCCTTCTCAGGGGCTCCTCTCAAACATGTTGAGGGATAAGCAAAATGAAATCTTAGGCAATGGCCATACATCACTTGTCCCTGTGAATTGGGAATAATGCAAAATCTCTTTCAGAGTTGCAGCACCTTAGTCCTAGTGCCCAGGCAGTGGATGATAGCCTAATCCAAGTATTATGACCTCCAGGTGCAAGCCCTTAGATACCACACTGGCTGGACAATCTTACAGCGACCACTATAGCTGGTGAGATGAGAATGAAGTGTTGAATGAAAACAAGACAGAGATGGATGATAGCTTCATCCTTAATACTCTGTAGCTCAAGCCTTGTGACTGAATGCCAACAAGAATACAAGTGGATTAGGCTGAGGTAGATGGTACATGTGAGCCCCTATTTATACTCTAAGGAGTTATGAGCATGGACCAAGCTGTGTGCATTCCTATGATCTAAATAAGGTATGGTCTACCAAGTGAGCCCAGGATAATACAAAAGTGTGATGGGGATGTGTACAGATTTAGATAAGGAGGAAATAGAAGAGAATTGTACAGGAAAGGTAAATAAGGGTATGTACTAGGTAATTAGAGGGTTTTATCCTAGGATCATTAAGGTCAATGATCCAATAGCTGTTCCAAGGGTAATGATTACAACTATAATGTACCATTTTGTATAAGTATAGTACTAGCATGGTGTCAGGACATTTTTCTAGTGGCTCTTGAGGCTGCTCTTCTGCATCAGGGGTGGATCGAGAGGTGTTGTAACAGTTAGTGGGGAATGCATGTTCATCAGAAATAAATTCCTACCCTGCACAAAGAAAGTACCACAACAATGTCCCATAAGGCTGCCCATTGTGCATATATTGGAAGTTGCCAATAATTGTTACTGGTTGTGCAGAGGTCTTGACAGAGAAAGAACCAAACCCTATGGAACCCTCAGTAGATGTCAAGCTACTGTATTAAAGTATGTACCTATGATGTCTACAACAGGTTAGTACAGTAGAAAAAAGTGTAGAGAAGTACTACTTACCCTCAGTAGATGTCAAGCTACTGAGGGAATAAACTAGAGAAAGTACAAAGGTTTGTACGCTCTAAGCTTATCTAATAATTACCATAAATGGTAACCTAATGCGTGCTGGTCAAAAATAACAACAGCATAGTGACCAACTATCTAAGAGCAATTTATACTTTCCAAAGCATCTTCCAAGGCAGATGAGTAGAGTTTGGCTGGGAAGTGGGGGTAGGCACAGTATGTGCCTACTTGCTTGATCACCTTGTTCAATGGGCACTGCCTTTGAACTGAAAAATGAAATGAATTTCCAACTTGATAGATGTACTTGATGCTATCAGGGTGTCATATCCTGAGCACAAGTCCAACTCCTGTAATTCCAGAATATTCTCCGTTCGTATTTCTGATTCTTATTTCATATTTCCTGTTGCTCTTTTGCCTTGGACTTATGATATTGAAACCTTTATTTCTGACACCTGACATTCTCCTGTTTCCATCTGTCATTCTGTCATTTGTTCGTCACATCTGACATTCCCTTATTACATCTGTCATCCTTCTGTCTGTCTGTCTATTCCTTTGCAACACCTGTACCATTCCGATGTTTCATATTCCTTACTCCAATGTTTCACATTCTATACTCCGACTTCTCCTCCATATATAAGTCTTGTAACTCTGTTGTATTTCCTTAGTTCAAATATTGACCAAACTTCTTGATCAAACTTCTGCACACTCTGTCTTAATCCTCGTCCAACTCTCCCTCTCTCCCTCAGTCATTGAGCAACTACTTCTGACCTCTGACCCTCTGAAATTCGGGACACCGGATCTGCTGTAAGGGTGCACCACATAAGGTGAAGCCAAGTCCCGTCCGACCAACTACTCTGGAGTTTTGGAGTAGCTCCACCCCCTTCATGCATAGTTCCGACCCACCCCGAGTTTGACCAGTTTGACACAGGGACCAGGGATAACAACTGATTTCCAAAAGGATAAAACAGAATCAACAAGTTGCCAAGGTGAGTAGATGAGTAACTATAAACGACTCCAGTACTATGTTTGACATGGGCATGAAAACAGCAGTGTGTGCTCTGATCAATCACTGAAGATCAGTAGGCACTGTTATGGGCTTTGATTTGACTAAGTCAGGCATAACAATACCATCAGTATTGCTCTTCAAAGTATGGTCTTGGGATCAGTTGGCCTGATTGAGGAGAACTTTGCACTCATGGATAGCAGGCAGGCAATCAGGATGAGATGCCCAAGCATGAAGCCTTGCACCTTTCAAGTACAAATAGAGTATGGTAGTCTCAAGTACCCCTAAACAATAGTGAGTACAAGTTGATTGCATGGCTTCCAAAGACTCACCAGGTTTGTGGTTACTCAGCAAATGTTGAAGCACCCTGATGAGGCATTCAAAAGGAAATGTCCACCAGGAGTGAATGGGACCAAAGAGGAGAAGGTAATCAAAAATGTGTAAGGAGGCATGGTGGTTTGGTTGCAGGCCAAAAGTGGGATAGAGGCATCCCAGGTCCCCAATGTAGCTAGCAATACAAGAGCAATATATAGATGCATGTTCAGCAGTCATTGTTCATGCACATGCAAGGTAAACAGCCAAGACAAGTGTCATTATGTGATCAAGGGCTAACCTGGTACTTGATTCTGGTTCCATGGAACTCTAGATGCTGATCAATGCAGTTGGGATGTAGACCATGATAAGTGATCACCACTTGTCTGCCTTTATGGAGCCCACCACTGGTTCACTGAAGTTTCAAGGAGCAGACTCAAACCACAATGGCAGTGAAATATCCCACATAACTTCATGCACTCTTTGCAGGACCATTTCTGTGTCGTACTCATGGCACTGAGGTGTCTCTGAAATAGTAGACAAAGGCTTCTGACAGTGCTGTAGAATGTCAACAGTATCAGTGTTGCAAAAGCAAGGAATCTGCTCACCCATTTCACAAGGGCCTTTATGTAATCAATCTTAATCACTTTTGTTTTCTCTGCAATAGGTATACAGTCCAAGGACTGACAGACATACTACAGTGAGTGAGTGTTTTTTCAGCAAAGATCTTCCTTGAGTTTTTTCATGTGTCTAGCAACATTGGCAGCATCATTCAAAGATGGTACTTGTGTAGTGAGGAGTTTGTGGATTGCTGGGATTTGTAGTGTTTCTTTGGAAGTTAAAGACAACACTGATGTGGCATCTGGTTGGAGCAGCTGGAAATCATACTGAAAGGCAGGGATACATGTTTCTGTGGCAGGTGATGCACATTCAGCAGTGATACCAAGGAGATTTCATATATGGTATGCAGCTAGGCCCTCCAATATACAGTACATGGCATCAACAACAAGCTGGTGAGTTGGATCCCAATAAAGTAGCTGCCACAGCTCTGACCAGTGAACCCCATGGTCTTTGAACAGTCTCTCTTGCTTGGCAGTGGTTGCAGCATCCCTCCATAACTTAGCACAGCAGTGGAGCTCTTCCTTGTTATGAGGTACCCAGTTCTTGATGTCTATCCTGCCATAGCTACTCTGGTGGTAACAGTTGCATGCAGTACAGATAAAGTGGCTATGAGTGCCAGTGAAGCCAGATACATGAGGAGCAGCAGGAAGGTCACAAATGATGAGGACAATGGTGCTACATGTAATATGTCCATTGGGATAGTTTGCTATTTGGGAGTAGTGAATACCCCTTTCCCAAGAGGCCACCAGGTCAAGGACAAGCAGGTGAATATAATGATTGAGACTGTCAAGGGAAGGTTGAGTAGGCCCAGGAATAATACCTGTGATGTACATGTTCTCTGGCTTGTATCATATATCCAGAGGTAAATTGAGGCATGCCATGGATATTATCCTGGATGAAGCCTTTGATCCATGAACACATATGCCTTCTGGATTAAAGAAATCAATGTATAGAGTGAAAGCATACCTCCCTTCGCTTCCTCAGTCAATGAATAGTTTCCCTGGCTCTGGCCCATTAAATTCATGAAGGAATTGAGCCTTGAAAGGGTGCTTTACAAGTTGGGGAGGAGCTACAGGTAAGAATATGGTGAGATCATCACAGGATTGATCCATTATAGTTTCAATATCATGATAGGAGAGAAGACTAGCTAGATAATCCTTGAAGTCATGGTAGATGAATGTCTTTCTGGGAAGATATTCACCACTCAGCTGCATGGTCAAGAGTGATTTGCCACATTCAGTTTCTAGAGTTGGACAGTTGATACAGATTTCAGGGTAAGCTGTTACATTCTCTCTAGGAGAGAAGGTCAGCACATATGTGCAATGATAGGTGGTACAGGTTGCATATGCAACAGTCTTGCAGGTTAGATTCAGTTTCATAAGTGCACCACTAGTCATTGTCAGTAACTGCCTTATGATATCCTCATGGGAAATGCTGATAGTGCCATCAGTTCACTGGAATGCAAGGTAAAGCAGCAAGGAGAGGGAATTGAGAATAAATTCACAGCCATGTTGGCTCATTCCCATCACAAGGTTGTAGAACAGGCTAATTATGAGGGCAACTTGAGTAACAATGCCCATGCACTCAACAGGATTCTGGTCTTTGTCACCTGTATGCTGCATCAGTTCTTGCACTCAGGTGTATGAGTAAAGGACCTTACTGGCATCAAACATTAAGGGCATCTGTTGAGGTTTGGAAGGGCTAGTGGCAGGCACCCATGGCTGTAACTTGAATTTGAGCTGATTCAATGAATTGATCACTTCCTTCTTTCAGGACTCTATGACCTTTGTCTTTCTTTTGATGCCTTGCAAATCATGGTGGAGGACCAGAGATTCCTTTCAAACCATAAACACAGATTCACTAGAAGGATCCAAAAGAAGATGAAAGCAACAGTGGATGTGATTCTCAATATTGGCTAGTAATTCAAGTGCCTTGAAGGAATGCCAACTGATATCCTTCTTAGAGGATCTATGAAGGATAGATGGTGGGTTCAAGTGTATGAGAGTAGGTGGCACCCTGTGGTTATGGAGGATGGAGTGATCAGGAGGGGTCTGAGAAACCTGGCCATCATGACCAATGAGGCATGAGAGACTGTTGGCAATATCTGAGATAGGAATGGATGCAGAAGAGTCAGAGGTGACACTATCAATCTTGCCATTGAGGTTGGGCCCATCATCCATTAGTGTCATAGCCAAGAAACAATTAGCCAATATATCATCTATGGCCACATCTTCATTGAGGCCAGGTCTACTCCTATCTGTCAGCATCATGTCCTGACATCCCTGTAAAGATGCTGCATTCTTGAGATGCATTGGGGCTGCCTGAACAGACTGGCAGGTATTGTGTTCACTCCAGACACATTTCATGTGTATTGGAAACTGTTTTGCTTTGATAAGTAAGCTACTAGCATTTGTGAGGATGCACTCCTCCTCACACATACACTGCTTAACCATGGGCTGTGAAGCAGGCATGGTCTACTTATATTCAGTGTGAGAGGCAATTATCAGACAATGACTTACAGTTCTTTGGAATGTGGAGAGTCAACCTTGACTGCTGTAGCAGCTGCTCTTTAAAAGAAATGGATACTGCCTTATTCCCTTTTTGATGTCCCAGGAAAATTAGGCTAACCTAAGATCAATTTTACTTACTACCTTGTTTATTCTGGATGTCACAATTACCTTTATCCTGCTACACTGCTGATGGCAAATGGAAAATAGATTTCAATTAATCAGGTAGTACAAAGTTCACAAGTAGTAGATAATCATAGGTTCAGATTCATCCATAGCAACCAAGTCAGACTTTGTACTATACATGATGGCAGAAATGTCCCTGTCTGTGAATTGCCCACTCACATTATGGTCCATGTGGTCCATCACATAGTCCATCAGCACATTTTCAATACTTTTAATGACTCTAGATCACTGGCTTCAGTGTGGTCAACCAGAACTTCTACTGTCCTAAAGTGATCACACCAACAACCAGAGTTGCTAGTCATATGTTTATGTGAGTGAATCTTCCCAAATTACAAGCATATTGATGTATGGAAACATGATTAAACACCTTAATCCATGAAAGGAGTAGAATAGCAATGACCACAAACACTAGCATGTGATATTTTCCTGTCACTCACTCATTGGGGCTTGACTTTGTTGCTTGAGCTCCATATTGGTGAATCCACAAGTGGATATGGGCTTTCCTGCAACCTAGAGGAGGGGACACACTTGCAATGATGCAGCATCCCACTACATCATGTGCCTGGCACACATAAATACAGATAAGAATACTGTTCCAAGGAGGAGTGAGGTCAATCAATGCACTGTGATAGTCTGCACTAGGCCATCATTTGAATGTGCCAACTTAGTCAACAATTGACCTGTTCTTCTTTTGAAAAAGTATACAGCTCCATTGTCACTGCTATCAATGACAAGCTGCCCATCTTCTCTGAATATGACCTGCTTGGGTAAAGGGACTGATGGTGGATCAATGATGAAAGTTTGGATTGGATTTTTACTGTCCAGAGGGTACAAGATGAAGCCATTTGCAGTGTTATCAATAACAACAACTTCCTTTTTCAGGTTGACTGCAGCACACCATCTGGATAATTGAAAATAAGCAGCACTCAGTGTATGGGGAAAGAAAAATAATTCATATGACAGACTTATACTGATGTTCACCAAGAACTATTCCATCAAATGCTTTGACACAAATGCTAACACAGTAAAGTGTCAATGACTGTATTACTAATCCTGGATTACTTACACAATACCATCAAACAACCCAAATATATAAATGATTCCATGTTGTACAAAGGTAATCAACTTTGGAACTGTTTTGTTGATGTGTCCTGTGAAAACAGACTGGAGCTGGGAATTGGCATTGAGTAGAAGTACATGAATGGTGCTGTCCCTCATTCCAATGGCAATGCAAGCCCCAGCCTTGGACCATATAGGATCAGATGACATGCAAGTAATCTCAAAACCTCTGCTGAGCCTTTGGGCACAAATTTCTTGATACCATTTCTGTGTAAGGTATTGGAATAACTGTGATAGATTTGACAAGGTGGCACTCACATTGACAAGATTTGCATGCATGAACACTAAATAACCTAGAGCTGTTCCATAGCAGAGCATTTCAGTCGAGTAAGAAATTGTCTTGAACCACATCACACAGCTGATGGCCCCATATGACCTTGAATTTGGATATGGAACTTCCTTGTGTGATTTGATATCCCAGAGCTTAACTCCATTGACCCCTAAGACTAGTTCCTTCAGTAATACCAAATTATCATGAAATATGCATACCTCCACTGGCAAGCAAGTTGCCAGAATTAGAGAGTGAAAGCACATGTATAGAGTCATTTCCCAAGCAAAATTATGCTAAATTCTTGTAATGAGATGGCATTGCAAACATGTTTCTGATATCAGAACATACATTGCTCAATCATCATATTTAAGTCTTGGTAACAATTAGACCTGGCCACTAATATAACCAAAGCAGCAACAATCACCAATGGTGATCAGTGACAATTACATGATATTAAGGAGCATGCTTACAAAGGTGGGTGATGCCCCCTCAGCCTGAGGACATCAGCATGATAACATGTCTGGGAAAATTGAATTAACATTGATAATTGACAACATGTCCAAAAACAAGAAAACAGATAGGGTAGCAACAGTGGTCAGTTACATTAATAATAATATTGGAAGGCACACTTACAATGGACAACACAGCTCAGAGACATTGGCAGTGACACATTGATGACATGTCTGGAAAAATGATGAATCAACACAATAATACTGGAGGGCATACTTATGGTGGGCAACACTCCCAGCTTGGAAACATCAGCAGTGATGTGTCTGAATCAACACAATTATCATGACCATAATTCCACCATTCCATTCTTTGTTTGTTCTTGAGTTCAAGGTAAGGTAGCTAGATTAAGTATATGTGAAGGTGTACATAGTGGCACTGGAGTACATCATACAGTGTGATGTGAGCAATAGATGAGACAATACAATATGCTACTACTTTGATCCAGAGCATGAGAAGATATGGATTCACTGTGGAGCAAGCAAGATAGGTATCAGAAAATAGAGAAATAAAAAGATCACACACTGATTTCGAAATTACCTTTTTCTTGCTGGAAGCCATCTCCACTTCACATTGCCTTGCACAACCTGACATGTACTTAAGTCACACCATGATAATATTGCCCACTAGCCAACAATGAGCATAGTTCTCAAGGTTGGGGAACTTATCAATTGCCTGATGCCATTCTCAGTGTCATCATAATTAATTGGCAGAACAACATACCTTGTCCTGAACAACTTTCAGTAATGCAGTACTCTGTGCAGAAGCACACTTTGACACATCCAAATGTTTGTCAATGAGAGCATGTAAGTATTTCTAAAAGAAAATAAGTATATCCAGATAAACCAGAGACAAATGAATAACTAACTTTGAACTGTAGATATGACTTCTGATTCCAGCCTAGTGCTGTTTCCAGATTGTATCTGCCCCTACCTGGATGCCCAGGTTCCCCAGAGGGCTTGGGTATCTTGGAGTCAGAAGATGAAATGCTTAACATGGACTTGTTGTCCAAGCTATCTGTAGATTCCTCTGCAGAGGAGTTGATGGTCTTGGCTGGATGCAAGGAATTGCCAATACTGGAGGTAGTGGACTTCATGATTACCTTGAACTCTGGAGCAGATGAGGTTGAGCAACAACTAGCAGTGATGTGAGAATGGGTGAGAAATTCATCAGCAAGCAAACCTGAAGTATGGATAGCCTTCCCCCATAGCTCTTGCTGGTCAGCGAGCAAGGGAATACAGGGTGGGGGTACACTCAAGTCTTCACTGTAAAATGGAGGAACAGATGTAATTGTGGTAGGCATGATTGGGGCTCACCTTGTATATTGGCTTAAAGATGACTTGGAAGACAATAAAGGATTGATAGATGTGTGCAAAATATTGGCATTGCAAGGACGATGGTCTGGAAAACAATGAATCAATCCCATCTGCTAATCAATTAGTCTCACTCACAAATAGAGGACTCTAAATCATCCACATGCCTACAGAACAACAATTGATCCCATAATTAATTTGTGCTCATCACAGCCTATATGAGTGTCTGCTCCCTTAAGTGAGGAGCAGGCATGTCCATCACAACCCACTACTATGGGTGCCTGTTCCCCTAGGAGAGGAGCAGGCACCTAGACAATTACTGTGAGTGGCCAGATAATGAGAATTGAGCTCAGTCTGGGTGATGCCAAACAGTGCAACCTCAACACTGCCATTCAGCATCACTGTTACAACACCAGTACTATACTAATATAAAATGATACATTATAGTTGTAGTCATTACCCTTGGAACACCTATTGAATCATTGACCCTAATGATCCTAGGATAAAACCCTCTAATTACCTAGTACATATCCTTATTTACCTTTCCTGTACATTTCTCTTCTATCTAAATCTGTACACATCCCCATCACACTCTTGTATTATCCTGGGGTCACTTGGTAGACAGTACCTTATTTAGATCATAGGAATGTGTACAGCTTGGTCCATGCTCATAACTCCTTAGAGTATAAATAGGGGCTCGCATGTACCATCTGCCTCAGCCTAATCCACTTGTATTCTTGTTGGCATTCAGTCACAAGGCTTGAGCTACAGAGTATTAAGGACAAAGCTATCACCTATCTCTGTCTTGTTTTCATACAACACTTCATTCTTATCTTGCCAGCTATAGTGGTCGCTGTAAGATTGTCCAGCTGGTGTGGTATCTAAAGGCTTGCACCTGGAGGTCATAACAGATTCTTAAGGTGGATAAACTTTCAATGTGACTTTCTTTGCCAAGTACTCCTTGAAACCTTCAAAAACTGAGCATTCCAAGGGATCTCTGATAGGGAGATAGACTTGGAGTTTGTCTAGCCAGTGAAAGTGTTCCATGCAAGTCAAGAGTGTTGAGAAAAGATGATGCCTGTCAGATAAGTGATTTAATGGCATGACTAAATTTTGAAGAGATGAAGCATCAATAAGATGCATTAGCCCTATGATTGTAGCCAGGGACCCATCGAGTAACTCCAGTGCCTGAAGGGAAATCCAGTTCTGTGATTGCCCTGAGGGTCCAATACCAATGCCATGATTTGGGCTATAAATAAAATGAAGGCAACACACATTGTGCTTTTGCAGGAAAGGAACCAAGCTACTGATAGTGCAGGTATCATTAATAGTAAGAGAGGAGAGGTGTGGTAGAGAGAGCATGCACAGGAGTCCAGACCACTCTCTGGATGTGAAAGAGGCATTTCTTAAGGAGAGTTGATGAAGAGGAGCGGTGTGTGAAGCTGCTAAGGTGATGGAGCTGGTAAATGGGCCAAATAGTAGTGGAGAATGCAAGTGCAAAACCTGGAAGGAATACAACTGTACAGAACAAGGTTGGGAGAAGCAATGATTATTTTGCACAATATGGCCCCTTAAGCCATACTGTGTAAGGTTTTTACAACCTAACAACAAGATAGCTTGAAAGAGCCTCTGAATTCCCAAAGAATCTTCAGGAGGACCTGAATAAAGAAAAATATATATACTCTCCACTGGAGTAGGTCCTAGGGAATAAAAGAAATGCTCCAGTCCAAAAAAATGATGGTTGATTGTATGGTGCAACATAGTAAACCATACCAAATCTGGATGCTTGAAGTTCCTGGTATGTCACCAGAGAAATAGTGTTTTTTGAGTTACAGGTCTGTCATATCCTGAGCACAAGACCAACTCCAGTATTTCTGGAATACTCTCTATTCGTATTTCTGGTTCTTATTTCATATTCCCTGTTGTTCTTTTGCCTCAGACTTACGATATTGAAACCTTTATTTCTGACACCTGACATTCTCTTGTTTCCATCTGTCATTCTGTCATTCTTCTATCACATCTGATGTTTCTGTTACACTTGGTCCAGGTAGGAACAAGCATAGACTCTAAGGGTGAAACAATTGTCAGCCTAAGACGTTCCAATCTAAAGGCTACCTTCAGAGAAGGATTTGGGGGTATTCTGTCGAAGGAGTATATCATATTGTATCGCCTAGAGATGTAGAGGCAAAGAGACTAGAGGTTGGTCGAGGATCCTCAAGTCAGTCATATGTTGATAACCCAGAGAGATGTTCTGGGGAAGCATCGAGTCAAGAGGTTGAACTTCGAGAAGAGATGCTCAAGAGATGAGGATATCACAAGGGGATCAGAGAGAGTCTTGGATATTGTCGAATATTAGAGAGCAATCATGAAGTGTCGGCAAATCATTGAGTAATCATAGAGTAGATCTAGCTTAAGGTACAAGTGATGCTATGGTATGGTTTATATACTCGAGGGGATGGTGCACAGACCAATAATCAAGAAAGGAAGTGAGATATCATATGAGAGAAGGGAGAAAGGCAATAGGCCAAAAGAGAATCATATAATGTCGAGAATTCCAGAAAAGGAAAAGGGAGTCTGTGATTGAATGGATGATCTAGTAATTGCAAATGAGTAAAAGAAGATGAAGGTAAGAAAGATCTGTGATCAAATGGATGATCGCCTAATCAGGGTAAGTAAGCAAGATTAGAAAGATAAAGAAGTCCATGATGGAATGGACTACTGCGTAATCAGGAAGACTAAGCAGAATAGTGAAGAAAGTATCCATGTCCAGACAGATATAAACATAATTGGGATGACGATGTAAGAACAGTCATCACAAAGGAATTGTCTATGTCAAAGGGATTATGAAAGGGATGACGATATAGGAATAGTCATCACAAGGGAATCGTCTATGTCAAATGTCAATGAAAGGATTAAGAAAGGTGCAAGGATGTAGTGTAGTCAAAGAGAATTGTCTGAGTAAAAGGTCAGAAGGTAAAGTAGTGCATAGGGATGAAGCATAGTCTATAAAATGAAGGGAAAGAAAGAAATCATAACAGTTCCCTTATTATATCTATCATCT
>JBBPKB010000366.1:0-14028 GCA_038089035.1 Boletellus dicymbophilus
CATGCACAACAATAGGCCGTACCCGCACGTCTCCATTCCACCTCATCCAAATCGGCAGCCATCAAATGCTGATATCTACTCGCCATACCCGCTTGAGCTCGGTTCTGCGTCAAATGGCTTCCTAAATCCTTGGGACACCACCCCAACGGCGATACAGCCAAAAAGACGGAGAAGTATCTTTCCACAGCGACGCAGTCGCACTCGCAGCGCCGTGGAATCCATCCCGCCCAACCTTAGCCTCCCTGAAACACAGCTGTATAGATCTGTCTCCCAGAAGTCAACCGCTTATGAGTACTACCACGGATCAAGCAAATCTGACAGCGAAACGGATGGCTATAGCAGCAGAAGTGCTCTTACATCACCATACTCCCCTTCCATCAACCTTCCCGCAGATGAGGTGGGTCTTTCCCTTTTAAATTGGTTGCCGCGAGTTCTTCATCAGGTCTCGTTGCAGACCGAATTTAAGCTCAATATGTTGACTCGCGAGCTGTCCAATATGACGTGTGTTATTTGTTTTTATCTGGTCGGCAGTCGCTGAGCCTCTGTAGCCTTCAGTCGGAAGAAGGTCTCCGACGCTTCCAACACGGTGAGCTCGCAGAAAAGGACGAAGAGTGGCATTATCTGGTCCCATCAGAAGCACGCGAGGCTCTCGGGAAACGGGAAGTTGAACGTCAATCTGTACTCTTCGAAGTATTCAAGTCAGAGCGAGATTATGTCGCCGACCTCAAGCTTGTCAAAGAGGTACTGTAACAATGGCCGTTATTTTTCTCGCACTCAAATATGTCAAAAGGTCTTTGTAGAACCTCTTATCTCCTCTTCACCCCAAATACTGGGCGACGCGAATCGACAACAGAGTTTCATGTCCACCGTCTTTTGGAATCTGGATCAAATTTGTATGCATCACGAACAGATGCTGGCAGCCTTGTTTGAAAGGCAACAAGAACAACACCCTCTTGTTCAAAGTGTGGCTGATATCATCCTTGAATGTGGGCCTCCTCCCTTGCGCAAATCTTGAAATCTGGCTCAACGGTGTACCAGCTGCCTTTCAATTCCAGGGAGATTATGAATCGTACATCAAACACTATCCCCTTTCGGAGCAACGGCACCGCACCGAACTCAAATATAACAAGCGCTATCAGGAATTCATGCAGGAATGTTCACAAGATCTACGAGTCAAAAAACGTGACTTGATCACTTTCCTTTCGCGACCGGTGACACGCCTACCACGCCTCAACCTGATTCTTGAGCATCTCCATAAACTAACCGACAATGGTCATCCGGACTCTGAAGATCTCCCAGTAATATTAGCCATCCTGAACGACTTCCTGAAGAGCACCCAACCGGGAATTGAGGCTGCGGAAAATAAAGTAAAGTTCTGGGATCTGTGCGAAAGCTTGATATTCAATAAGGGGGAAATTATTGTAATGCACAATTACAACTTGTCATTCGTTTGCGCTGATATTTTCCCTTAGGAATTGGACCGATATAGTGACACTCGTTCACTCCTCATTTCCGGCGCATTGGCGCGAAGGTCCAAGTCCGAGATGGACTGGAACCCTTGGTTCGAGCTCTATGTAGCACTGCTGGACAATTTTTGTACGCATTTCCTGGGAAAATTCTGTTTCCTTTTACTGATATCATTATAGTGCTAATAACAAAGGAAGAGAAGCAGGGAGGTGTAATGAAGCGTCTAGTCGTGTCCCGAGTACGCCACTTTCATTTTCTCTGAAAACACAGCGCGGTGTAGATGATGTTATCTAGCCTATCCCATTAGAATTCCTTCGGCTCGGTAGCTTTGACGACCCTCCAGAAAGCAGGAAAGAGCGTGTCGAAGAAGGTGGCATTTTGGACACTTTGCGAGGGGCTTATCGTTTGATCTACCCCTTCACAATTTATCATGCCGTTGAAAAGTACACTCGACGATACACATTATATGCACCGTCCGAAGCCGTTCGAAAGAAGTGGCATGATACTCTGGTGGACGCAAAGGGAATCGATGACGCTAGGCACGAGGCGAATCAGGTATTTCAATTGCTCTTAACGTGGGTTTTTATTCAATTCATAGTTGACATAGTTGTTTGTGTCTCGGCTCATTGATGACGGTACTTTTCGGGTCTCGGGGCGCAGAATGGCGCGTCGTATGGCATCGAAGCGGCCACCGTCTGGTCGGGTTCTCCAGGCAGCAACTTTTGGTATGTGTGAATCAAAGTAAGTGGTAATTATTCTGATGGCCGTCAGTCGCCAGCGGTGGGAAACCTTTCATGGTAGTAGGTTGTACAACAGGTATATTCGTTGGGCGGAAAGGTGAAAGTAAACACCTTCGCATTTATTTCCGCAGCTAGTACCTTACGGTTGTTGTCAGATTATCGAAAAATACTATCTTTCGAGAATGTCAAGAGCATCATCGTGCTCCAGGATTTCAACAAGATAATCATTCATCATGACAGTTTTCTCCTATCCTACTCGCTTGAAGTACTTGCACGAGTTTCTCAGTATCAATCTCCACCAAGTAGTCTGGATGCGTCGCTCGAAACAATCGCGGGTCAGGCTGGTAATGTTCTTTGCTGCAACGCCGGACAGATGGGAGAGAGGACCATCAGTAATTGTCCATATACTCTTGCAGCAACACTGTCTCAGGAGTATTACATTTAGTTGTTTATGCCATCAAGAACTTCCTTCAAGTCACTGTGTATGCAGTGGAGCCCTATCACCCTTCCGAAATCCGTGTTCCATCTGGACGGGTTACTCAGAGTGGCTTCCTTTCTTTCCGGCCTATTGGTGCAGTAGGTGTTCTTTTCTTTACTCGCACACAAAGAGCTGACGGTAACGGGCATTTGTTAACAAAGCCCTTGTATGTCCCAAGGGACGCGTTCTCCGTGATGCCTTTGGCTAAGACAGTTGCGATTTGTACGGAAAAAGGTGTCGTCGTCGCCAACATAAATAGGTGAACAGGAAGGACCGTCTATTCTGCCATAACTCAACTGAATTAAACATATTATTCCAGCACCTCGACGTCTGTTGTCGCCGTAGTTCCGGACTTTGGTAACGCCTCGCACGACTCGGCCACAGCGGACCTCAAAGAGCGATGCGAAAATGCCAAACCTCTCGGACTTGTTAGGCATGATACCAAGGAACTCATGGTCATCTACGATAGTGAGTGACACTGCGATCGTAGTTCACTGTACTTCGCTGAGGCGCTTGACAGCAATGGGTTGTTACATCACCAAGCACGGACAACCCACACGTGATTCTTCATCCATTCGTTGGGAAATCACAGCCACGTCTTTCGTCCACCGCCACCCCAACATTCTTCTCTTCTCGCCGGAATTCATTGAAATAAGAGACGTGCAGACCGGTCTGCTTAAGGAAGTGATCGAGGGGGTAGACATTCGTCTCCTCGTCCCGGCACCGCCACCCACAACCGAGCCGTTATTTGCCGCGATGCAAGGCAACAAGGACGACGAAGACGGACTGAGCGATCGCATTGTCGAGCTTGTGGAGACCGAGGAAATTACGCCGAAAACGCCCGGCGCGGGACCGTTTAAAGCTCCGGAAGGGATGTGGGATGAGTGGGATGATAGCTTGTAGTGTAATGTAATACCCATACCTTAAGCTACCTTGAATTTGCAAGAAATATGGGTGCATGTGAGCTTGTAAATACAATAAGTATTCTCGGCTGCTATCACTCTGACCTCCCCTGGCCTCTTAGCAATTTGATACCGCTCTCGCACCACCGACGGGTGCCACTTCCAGCATCTGCACAGGAGGCGGTAACATCATTTTAACGTACCGTCTCGTGAGATGAATCCCAGTTATGAGCGGTGGCAAGGCGCACGTCAAGAGGACAGCAGCTGCAACCGAAGGAGACTGCGCGACAACGACGAGCTTGAGAACGGTCATACATAATATGCCGAGAAGGGGAACTATGTGGAGAAATTTGGACAAAGCAGGTCGATTCTATAGGAGGGGGTGATAAAATCAGCTCACGAGAAAACAAAAGTGGTTATTAGAAGAGTGCATGCTTACTTGGAGGAAACCGGTGCCGATTGCGATGTGGAGATTGATAGTATAAACAACCAGTGCCAGAGTTATCGTTCCAAACAGATTGGACGGTGAAATGGCATGGATGCTGTGATCACAAAGTTGTTCAGAGAAGTGGTCGCACGGATAAGAAACGATGACCGACGTAAGGTGAGCCATGAGCTATTTAATCAAACATACGTCAGTCAGTGATGAATTAATCCACTGCTGAAGAAACAACGGATGTATACCAAGTTCAACGAAAACTTTCTCAGGTCTTCCAGCTCTCTTGTGAGCTCCACAGAGAGGGGAGGTTCGTTTCCTGAGTTGATTTGTAGAAAGCGAACCAAAATTTGAAACATGAAAATATTGTGGAGTAGTTGGTGAAAGTTGATCAATCAGCTACGAGCAAGCTTGTCTCAACCACGCGTGCACAAAAATATGGGGAGAAGGAGGGGTAGGAATCCCCGAGTAGATTTGAATATTTAGGGGAAGGCAGGGCGTATGATCTATCCCCGGAGCGCTGAAAGAAAAGTGCGGACTTTATCGAATTCATGGACGGCAAGTAAGCAACGTTCTAGACCCTCAGGGTCGCCCCAGTGCGAGCATTGCTCGGAAGTTCTAAAGATAAGATGGTCTCGAACGCGCTTCATGACGAAAGAATCATCCAAAGCAAGATTATGGATGTTAGAATCTCGATCGTGCGCGTGATCCGTGACCAGTAAGACAATGTGCGTAAATTCATCCGAGGAAGTTGGCGAAAGTTTAGACAGTATAGTAGGACGGCGAGCCTGTACCTGCTGTGCGTCGCAAGGCACATGAGTCGGCGGATTCGCTCAGTCAGCAAGGGCCTCGAACCTATGAAAAGCGCTAGTATCCACAGGAAACATACCGTGTTGAATGGCGCCGTCTTCGATGAGAGTCTAGACCACAGTGGAAGCAAGAGCCCACAAGATCTAGGTACCTGATTAGTAGTATCGAAGACTGAAATACAACCTCCCAAGTAAATGTCCCGGTAGCACATAACCTCGTTAGACCTAAGACGACACCACTGGTATAGATATCTGGATCACAGGCAACATTGACAATGCGGACTCAAGTGCTCACCTCTGATATAGAAAGTTTTCCCGCCCCCCACGGCCTTTTTCTCATCTGCTACCGTTGCTGTACAGACTTAACTCTGCCCTTTGTGAAGTATGCATTTGCGAACAGTATTGTTGATACATGGCAGGCACGGACCGAGGGTGCGTTGGGCACAACTTTTACCAGCTTTGATGATGGGCTGCAGAACATTTCACCGTATACAAGTCCAAGTGCGAAGGATACACCAATCGAAATGATTCTAGTAGATGAGACAAAATTGATAAACGAAGGAACATGTTCACCATAGCGACTCGTGCTAGTTCCGCTGGTAATATTGTTTGGTATCTATTTGGTCGTCGTCGTGTCCCGTCCTCCAACAGCGCTATCTGTGAGCTTTTTCGTGCCATTACCTGTGCGGTTGTCTGTTTCTGACTCTAATCTAGCCAGTTCCCTTGTTCTCGGTCCTCATCACCACTACGCAGGCTTCACTGCACGATTTGAATCAGATGGATCAATCCGCAGATGAGGACCAAGATTCCCTCTTTGGCTCGCCTCCTCCGTCCCCGGCCAGAGGTAGGTCACCATCCCAGGAGACATCTATCGGAGAACGAACTGGCCCCGTTACCGCCGTCCCGAGTGCGGGAGGCGGTAGAAAAAATGTGGGGACCATTGCACTTCCTGGTTCCCATATGTCGTGTGCTGAACTACCAGCCAATCTCCCAGCCTCGAGCCTATCGCTTTCTCGCCCTATCTCAAGTCAGGATTCGCGATCCAGCCTCGCTGGGACCCCCACTACGGTCCACACTCTTGTAGGGCAATCTCGTTCATCTTCCCGTGTTGCCTCGTCCAGGTCATCATCCTCTGCGGCTAGTATTGTACCTTCTACTCCCGCCTTTACTAGGAAACGAAGAACACCAAAAGCAAAGTCTGTAACCCCGGCACCACCTCCGCCACCCATTGCCTTACCGGGGCCAAATGAACCCACACCACCCAACTTTCTTCGCTCGCAGTCCTCATTACTTGGTCTTGCTGGACTGGTAGGTTCTGTTAAGCCTGCGCAGTTATACGCCCACGGTCCGCAACCCACTCCTGCCCGACGATGCTTGCCAATTCGTGGTTCGGCACCAGCCTATCCGATCGTGCTTGACGACGACCAGGAGGCTTCAGAAATAGGAAAGCTGTCTTCCAGTCAACACCAGATACCTCAACGTCTGGATCAACTCGATCCTGAAGTATTATGCTCCAACATTATGAACTCCCTTGTGAAAGAAAAGAACATTTTTCCTGTACTGGAGTCCTTGATCAAGCTTCTCGGAGACGAACCACACTTCCCCTCTGAAAGTATTCTCCAAAAATTTGTGCGGCCTTACGGCCATAGCATCTTTAATACGCAATCTTCCCCCGCAGCCTCCCCTTCCGCTGCATGCGGCTCAACAACACCTACAATTCAACCCCCAAAACGCCGAAAACTCAAACACGTACCCGCTGGGGCAGTTGATTGGGATATCCCCTTTCCGTTCGCAGTTGGTGAGGGTCCTGAGAGGTATCACGAAAGTTGGGCACAACACAGAGCAAAGCAACTTTTGATCCAACTGCTAGAACTCGTTCAAGGTGCCGCTAAAAAGGCAGCCATCAAAACTGCCAAGGGGAGGGAACAAACTAGGGTTCGAGATCGTCGATCATCCAGAAGTGTGCCTGCTGAAGCTCAGACCAGCTCCACGAGGACCAGCATTCCGGAAACTTCATCGCATACCAGTCCCCGCCCAGAAGGCACCGTGATGGGGGTGCAAAGCGATGTGATATCGATGGACAGGTTGTATCTGTCGCCAGACCTGTCGGAATCATCCAGCACAGTTAACTTGTCCGCCTTGGGTCCAGGAGGCGCGCTTGAGGAAGATAGTTTGGCGTTCCACGACCATTCGGCTTTTGAAGAATGGCTTTCCCAACTCCAACAATTTACGCCATCTGAAACCAATACACATACTCCAGAGCTGGACTGCGGTACTCACTTACCACCTCCCTTGGAATCTTCAACTGGCGGTCTTGGGTCAAGTATGCACCCCTCCGTACAGCCCAATACTTTGACAGTTCCACTTGCAGTTCGTGACGAAGCAATCGATCCCTTCTTGTTGGCTATGGCTCAGTTAGGTGGATCGGGATCCCATTACCCGCAGTCATCGACTCCTCCATCTTCCACGTTTGTGCCTAGCTACGTCCCACAAGTGCCGGACAGTTTCGCGACTCCGTCTATGCTTGTCCACTCCCCACGTACTTCGTTGAGTTCCCCCACAGAACCGCTTACGCCTCCCTCTGAAGCATTTGCGGATGCACCGGCGGACAGAATAGCTCATCAGGAACTTGATCGCGGTATGTAACTCTCCCTGTCTACGGACGGTCACGCGTTTTAAATCCTTGAGCCTTTATAGATCCTCCTATCGACCATTCTTTGCAAGCTTTTTTGATGGAATCGAGATCTGAACCTCCTTGCACGACACTGACTCGAAAAGGTAAACAAAGGGCGGACGTGAGCATCGTCACCTCTAGTGCGCCCTCTACATCGGGCCGGTCCGCACCCTGTACGGTCTCTTCCGCCTCCAAGGGTGGACTTGACAGGCATGCGATCCTAGAGCGCGCACGAGAGCGCCGAAAGCAACTCGTAGCAGAGATTGAGCGGGGAAAAATGGAAATATGGGAGACGAGCATCAAGAACGCGGTGTTGGTGCATCTTTTGAGGAATGGGCCATCATGATCTTCAACCTGTACATAGCTCGGAAGTCAGTTGGAACGTTCACAACATCACATTGTGGATGAAATGTAGCTAACCAGTCATCCCATCCTTAAGGAACATAAAATGTATTCAATTCTTCTCAAAGGTACATATTACATACAACATGGTCAATACTCCGTCAAGAATCCATCCTCAGTGTTAACACAAAATTGTCTTAAGCTTTCGCTTGCACGGTGTCGTCCTCCCTTGGTTTCCCAGCCTCTGCACCCATTCCTCCCAGTGCTTTGCGTGCAACTCCCATGCGTCAATCCCTAGAACGTCGAGCACCTCGCGTTCGTCAAAGAAACCTTGGATCTCCGTTGCCATCTCCTTTGCCCTTCCCCTGGCACGCTGCGCACGGTATGCAAAACCCTCCGCCCACTCCCAAGCCATTTCCGTAGAGAATCGAGCGCCAGTGGTGGCCGCCTCCGAGGCGTCATACAACCACTTGCTGGCTTTCGCCCTAATCTCCTTCGCCCGTGTCCGGGCACGCTCGTTGTGAGTATGTAACGTCCCCCTGACTGTCTCGAACGACTTTACGCTCTTCTCCCAATACATCGCCGACTGTTCCACGAACGTTGTCGCCTTCGTGAGGATCATCTGCGTCTGTCTCGATATCGCTTGAGCGAGAGCGTCGAGGGCATCAAAGATGTCCTGCATGTCCTGGTTCACGATCGCCAAAACAGCGGAGGCACATTCCTTGACTACGCCAGAAACGGAAGCGTCTCCATGGATAGAGAGGGCGCGTGCGGTAGTGTCTGGGCTAGGACGATAGGTCACGATAGGCCTCTTGTCTGGTATCACAGAAAGTGCTTTCGGTCGATTATCTGGCAGAAGGACAGAGGAAGGGGGCTGCAGCATGAGATCTTTAGAGAACTTTGCACGATCCGACAACGTTGGCGGTGCCATGCGTCGGAAATTGGTGGGGTTCGTACGTGACAAAGTAATTGGAGTAGACTCTGAGCTAAAAACCGAGAGGGAAAGGTCCCTGAGGGGAGAAGGCATAACTATGACCGAGCTGTCTAACGTTGTGGAAGTAGGCAGACGTTCTCGGTGGGGAAGTGGTCGGAGCATTTGCCAAAAAGAGTCGGCGGAACAGTTAGGAGCGAGTGTCGCGAGAGTGGGAGAAGAAAATTGTTGAAGAGATACCGGAAGGGCGGCTCGAACGACTAGTCCAAGTATTAGAGAAAGTATCGCGATGCTGCGGTTCTCGTCAGTTACGCAGTTATTAAGTACCAGGTGCAAAGAAGCCTACATCGTCAGAGCATGTGTACTGGCAATCATTCCCTTGTTTACATTATCACAGGACCACAAACGAGAGAGGGCACAGTAAGCGCGAGCCGGGTCTATCGCGTCGATTGAATCCTTATCGATCACTGAGGGGCCCTCCGATGCAGTGATCCGGAGTATTTGTCGGTCAGGAACGTTGAGCATGTCCCATGTAAACTGAGGAGAGCGCATCTCGACGTCGCCAAAATCAGGAAGGTCACTAGAGTACGACGACGAGACAATTGGCAAACAAAACACATGTTTGGGCAGAACCAGCGGACGACATGGCACGAAGACAATTGCTAGAGGGTGAATGTCGGAAAGATGTATTAAAGCATGCTGTGTATAGCTGCAGTCAGTTCACTCTTGAACAGTATTCAAAACCTACATCATGAGACATATCGTACGGATGAAGGGTCCTGTCGAAAACTGTAATGATGCGAGGGAATGCGGGGTCACGCTCAGAGGAACCAGAAACTGTCAGTCGGCGTATCGATCCTTGCAAATTCTCGAGGTCAGAGTTAATGACAAGTCCAGCACCACGTGCAACTTTCTGCAGAAGCCTGTTGACGATGGACCACTTGAAGATAGTGGGAAACCCATAGAGAAAAACTTTGAGTTCGAGTCCATGTAGAGATAATACCGGTGTCTCTTGTGAATGAATAGAAAGTACCTGCGAAGCAGACGACATCTCCTCGTCATCGACACTGGGAGAATCCGAATCGGGGGAAGAGGGGGTGAGGTCTGAGTTGAGTTGAATCTCCTCGTAAGATGTGCTAAGAGGTTCTCTACATGAACTAGTGATGGGATCCGGAAAAGATAAGCGAAGGTCACGGGATGAATTATGGACGGTAGAGGCATGGAGAGAGCTCGAGCGCGACGAGCTGAGGGTGCTGACCATGCTTTGATCAAGACCCTCCTTGACACGTAGCTCTTCGGAGGATGTTTTCTGTGCATGATCCAAGTCGAATGCAGCAAGGCATTGGGAAACGGATGCCACGTGGGTACTGGGCGCAAGGACGTCACTGGGCACGCCTTCGTCGGCGCTGTCTTCAATTAGGCCTTCCCATGCATCGACGTCTCCATCGCGAGAGCTTCCATAGCTCAACGACGATCGCCTTGACCTTGAACGAGATGGATCCTCATGATCTGTCTCTTTCGAGGAGTAGATGGAATCATTGTCATCAGAATCTCTGTCAGTGCTGGCGACATCGAGCCAGTCAGAGTCTGAGTGGCTGTCATGCTCTGGAGTATCAGTAGGAATGGACATTTCTGACGAAGCTGGTGGACGTTGTAGCGAGAGGGGCGGAAGGGCACCCAGCTTTATGTAGCCACCCTCTTTGGCTCTGTTTGACCTTTGCCTGGCAGTCACACAGCCGCGTCACCAAACCGGTCCCGCTCCCTCCCTGTACTTATTATTAGCAATTAGCATGGCGACGTTGACCAGCCTGCCGCAGGACGTGCTCATCCTCGTATACATGCAGCTGCTAGTCGAGGACGTCCTCGCCTTAATGCAGGTAATTCGACACAGTCGTGATTCACTCTCCCTGACTCGGAAATGCACTAGACATGCCGTGTCATGCACGCGCTTGGGTCGTTGGATTACCTCTGGCGCATGCTCCTCTCCGATTGGGACGTCCCTCTGGACATCCCCTCGAATCTTCCCTCCACATCTCTCCCGAGTAATTTCCTACGAGCGGCGGCTGTCAAATCCTTGAAGTTGGACACGAGATGGAGAGATCCACGCGTTGAGATGCGTCATGCCCATTGCATTGTCTCGCAGAATTCTTCTTTTGTCGATGGCATGCGTTTTCTTCCAGGTGGCCGTTGGCTGGTTACTCTTCAATATGAACAGATTGCAAAGACACATGTCACGCTCTGGTCCACGGAAGACCCGAGCAATTATCATCCGATATTCAGAGTGACAGTTGTTGGTCGCGTCCGTATTTTGCATGCTCACCATGACCGTGAATTGCAGCAAATCACGATTGGCATTGTATTTACACGTGGCGCCGAGTGGGTGCCTTATCATTTATGAGATGAACTGGCAGTTAACGTCACAAAGATCCATTCACGTTTACAATGTCTTCTTACAAGACGAGTCGTCAACTCGTTATTCTTTGGTATTTCAAGCTACGCCGGATGAGCTCCATACAATGGGCCAAATATCAGGGATGAACATTACTGGTGAAATTTTGATCGCGGCATTTCCTCCTTTGGCTTCGTCACCGGAAAACGAAGGCCGGATTATGTGCGTCAATTTTACTTCGAGAGTTGCTGCCGTTTTTGAGTGTCCTGATCGAGTAAGCTGGGTATCCACCATACGAGATTGCACTTACACGTTAGATAGTCATTTGCATGGGGTCGCCTGAGAACCTTTCGGCAGTATGTTGCCGTTACGGCATTGCGCAATTATCCGCAGCATACGACTGCCGACATCTCCTTCTATGAGTTGCCGTCCGTCGTTCTCGACCGCATGGATTACATTTCCCCGTCTGTGCCACGCTGGCCAGAAACATTGGCTGTAAAGAGCTCGTTGAAAGCTAGGACATGTTGGCGATCTGCCTCTCTGCTAGCCTTTGAAATGTCCAATGACGTTTCCGCGAACAATGCAGACGCTTGTGCATTCACCTTGTTCGGGCATTCGATACGCTCTCAGCACATGGATGCTAGAACCACAGGTATCACACTTCTGCGGGTGTCGTTTGACGGGAACAGTATTGAATGTGACGCCATCGGCATAGCATGTCGTCCCGTCCCGTACCCCGGGGATGTGCGAGCGTCACCATCTGGCAGACGAGCGGTGTGGCTCAGCTCAAATCCGGACACGCACGAATGCACGCTCATGAAGTTTGCGCTCGAGAGGGAGACTGGAGACAGGTGTATCTCTACATTGATGCCATCGTTTTCTGGGCTTCCATTTAACCCGCGTGACTTTCATGCATTTGTGTTTGACGAAACTTCGTGCAAGCTGGCGGTCGGACTGCCATCGGGTGAACTCTACATCTTACTTATGTAATGGCCCCTATCATGTGATCTAGCACGTGACCCGACTGTACAGCTGATCCATCTCGCAAGTACTTGAACAGCATTTGTGTCGTCCCCTCCCAACATTAAGTGTGGCGTTCGCGATTGCTTATGAACACAATGGAACACGAAATAGATCGCTTCGTGCAGGCAATTCTCATTGCCATCGATCCCTCGCAGGTCTCGCTACATCAGCAAGCTCTCGAGTACCTCTCTACCGTCCAGCAAAATGTGCACGGAACATGGCGTCTGGCTTTGACGGTTTTCGTGGACAAGGATCCACAAGGACATGGCCACAAGTATCCTCCTCATGCTAGGTTTTCGTCCTTGCGCATGCTAGACGAATTCTTTGATAACCGGTAGGCATATGCATCCCTTCCGTGCACACTCAGTCTCATTCCGGCACATAACGTAGGTTTGAACTACTGGACGAGGAAACGTTCAGAACAGTGCAACGATCCATTATATCTTATATACAGTCCGAATACGTTTATGGTCCTGCGGAGTCGGCAGCAACTTGTGCGCCATTCCTTCCCTCCACTCTCTCGTCTAACTGCTCTTCTTTTAGTCCTACGCAACAAGTTTTCGCATACGCTCACACTGTTCTTTCTTTGTACATACGTGGAACAATGGCCCACGTTCTTCACCGACCTGTTCTCCCTGCTTCGCGTAGCCGAGTCCTCCTCCCAGCCAAAACTCAACCACCACGTGTCTCTACTCTTGTTTCATCTCATCCTTGAGATATCCGGAGAAGTTGCAGACCAGACCATCAAATCCGCACGCACATTTAATCCCGTTCGACATACGCGGGACGCTCGTGTGAGAGATGCAGTCCGAGAACGCGATGCATCTTTAATTAATGAAGCTGTACTAACTATCGTCGCCGACGGTGCTGAGCGCATGGCGAACCTACGAAAATCGGATGACATCGACACGAAAACTCTGGCCGAAGTCGTCGAAGTCGTCGACTGGGGTGTCCGAACTTTTGGATCTTACGTTGGTACGTAATAATTTCTATAATCGGGACAAACTTGTCATGTTCACTGTTTGAATAGGCTGGATCGACATCAACTTGACTGTAACCCCTACCTCAGTTCCCTTGCTCTTCACCCTTCTTTCTGATCCGTCACTGCCCATTCGACTCGCGACGTCCGCTGCCCTGCTCCGAATCGCCTCTAAAGGCTTGAAAGAGCCGGAGGACAAGTTGCAATTGATCAAAGTACTCTCTCTTGGGCAGGTCATCGACGCATTAGAAACAAAAACGCGCGAACAACAGATACAACGTGGTCTAGATGAGGACGAGGGGGAAGAGTCATATCGCGAGGCCCTTGGGAAGCTCCTGAATGTACTGGGTTTAGAAGTTATGAAATTAATAGACGTACGCATTTTATCACACATGTACCCGTCACGTCTCACATACTTCTTTAGGAATGTCAAAAACCTGACGTAGTAGCGGAAGCGAAGCGGCTGCAAAACCAGAACCTGCCTGTCTTGTTGCGCTTCATGGCAGATGACTATGACGATACTTGTTCAACTGTGTTTTCCCTACTGCAAGCCGTGCTCGCCAATGTGTGTCATTGTTGGTGTTCGACCAACCCATAACTAACTTCGGTGCAGTACAAACGTGCTAGGAAGGTGTCTTCTGGCCCACTGGATGACTCCACCAAGTCTTTCCTTAACTCGCTGTTGGGTGTCATTCTGCGAAAAATGAGGTGGGATGAGAACGATGACCCAGTTGATCTGGATGAAGACGACGCTGTGGCTTTTGATGGTCTTCGAAAGGTACTGTCGTTTCTCTATTTTTCCCGCAGCTACTAATTCATCGAAAGGATCTGAGAACATTCACAGATTCTATCTTGACC
>JBBPKB010000367.1:0-14026 GCA_038089035.1 Boletellus dicymbophilus
ATGTGTTAGGTAATTAGAGGGTTTTAACCTAGGATCATTAGGATCAATGATCCAGTAAGTGTTCCAAGGATAGTGACTACAACTATAGTGTACCATTTTGTATAGATATAGTACTGGTGTTGTAACACTGCCTTGATAAGAGGGCTTAACACCATTGGCTGGGTGAGTCAAGATGAGTCATTGTGAGTCAATAAATTAAGGGCAGGTCAATGAGTGGTATATGTCATTGGCTGGGTGAACCAGGATCAATGAGCAACATATGCCATTAGGCTGGAATAAATAGGATCAAGCACATAGCCAAGATAAGGCAGGTTATTGCCATAGGTCAGTATAAATAGATGAACAGCCAGAGTACAGGAAAGCAGGAAGTGGATCAAAGGAATGCCATAGGGGTTCCATGTCCATATATGGAAGCACTGGGAATTGCTGTGTGAACAGAAGCAGAAGTAGCAATCCAATGAAGTGGGATTCTATGAAGTGAGTAGTGCTAGTGGTTGAACACTGGCATGTGGCTGTGGGAGAGTAGCTGTGTTGTGCAGCCATGCATAGCCTTGTGGTAATGTGCTGGGAAACTGAAGGTGAATAAATAAGGAAGGAGATGGAAAAGGAAAGGTAATGAGAATAGGATAAGAAATGGTAGATAGAGGCATGAATGGGGAATGAATGCCAAAATAAATAAGGATAAATAGGGATAAATAAAGGAAAAATATGCCTGTAAAAACCTGTTTCATAATAGTGCATAAAAGACTTGGACTTGTGCTTGAAACTAGAAAAATGCAAGTTCACAACTACCAAGATCAAATACCTTGGTATGATTATTAAACTGGACCACATCACCATGGACCTGGTGAAATTGAAAGGCCTCTCAGAATGGCCTACCACAAAGAATGTTAGAGATATCCACTCCTTCTTAGGTTTCACAAACTTTTATCAAAGATTTATCCTGTGATATTCTGATATCACACAACCTCTCCTCAATTTGACAAAGAAGAATGCCCTCTGGGAATGTCCTCCAGCTTGTGAGGAAGTGTTCTCTTCACTGAAAACAATGTTCCTGTTGCAACTGGTCTTGCAAATGCTGGATATTATGAAACCTTTTGCTGTCACCACTAACACTTCAAAATTTACCTCTGAAGGTGTCCTCCTCCAAGCTGATTCTAACAGTGACTGGCACTCTTGCAGCTACCTCTCCTAGACCTTTGCCATAGCAGAACAGAACTATGATATATACAATAAAGAACTTCTTGCTGTCATCCACACCCTGAAAACCTGGAGACATTACCTCCATAGACCCCCTCACACTGTTTAGGTGTTCACAGATCATAAGAACCTAACATATTTCCAACAACCCTAGAACTTAAACTGTCACCAAGCCTGCTGACTCCTCAATTTGGCTGACTTTGATTTGAAATTCTCCCATGTCCCTGGGAAAGACCTTGCTGGGCCTGATATGCTCTCATACTGTCCTGACCTCATCCCCTCCATTGATGATGATAATAATGATGTGACCCTCCTCCCTGATGACCTCTTCATTAATGTCATCAACATGAAACTGTCCTCTGCTCTTGATGCTTCCTCTGCCTCTGACTCCATTGTCCAGACTGCTGTATACAGCATTGAAAACCTCTCCATCCACTTCCATTCTTGCCTCTCTGACTGAAAGTATGATGTGAAAATCCTTACCTTCCAGAACTGCATCTATATACCCAACAACACTAATCTCCAACATTCATATGTGCAGAAACACCACAATCACCCAACAGCCAAACACCCCGGTTATTTGAAAACCTGTCAGCTCATCACTACAGAGTTTTGGTGGCCTAGAATAGCCTCATTTGTGAAACATTACATTGAGAGTTGTGTCCTTTGTCAATAGAATAAAGCCAACACACACTCCACCTCTCCTCTCCTCCACTCTATCTCTTCCTCCACTTCCTATTCTTTCCAACAGATCTCATACAATCTTATTACCAACCTTCCCTTTTCCAATGGCTTCAATATGTTACTGGTCATGGTCAACCATGGCCTTACAAAGGGGGTAATTCTTTTCCCTACTATGAAACGATCAATTTGGAAGGCATCACTGTTCTTTTCTTCAAAAAGGTTTATACTAGGTTTGGCCTTTATGATAAAATCATCTCAGATTGTAGTTCACAGTTTGCTTTGGCATTTGCTAAGGAACTTGCAAAATTCCTCAAATGCAATCTCTCCCTGTCAACCACTTACCATCCATAAACCAATAGTGAAACCAAATGCATGAACTAAGAGGTTGAAACATACCTTTGGATCTTCTGTGGCTTGAAACCTGCCTCATGGCCTGACATGATCTCTTATACAGAATTCACATACAATTACCATCTTCATTCTATCACCAGTCAATTGCTATTCTACCTAATGTATAGCTATGAACCCTGTCCTCTCCCCACTCTCCTCACCAAGTCCAATCTTCCTGCTGTTGAAGAATGATTGAAGATCCTCTTCACTGCCTGAGAGGAAGTCTTTGCGGCACATGAACTTGCTAGGCAAGTTATGAAGGTGTGCTCCCAAAAGCCCTTCATCCTATTCTCTAAAGGTGATAAGGTTTGACAAGAAGCCAAGAACCTAAAACATTCCCTCCCAAACCCTAAGTTTATGCCAAAATATGAAGGACCCTTCAATATCACTGATGTCCTATTGCCAATTACTTATAAACTCCAACTCCCAAAGATGTGAAAGATCTATAACACATTCTATGCTTCCTTATTATCTCCCTATCACAAAAATGACACACATGGCCCAAATTTCCCAGCTCCATCATCAGACCTTATTGATGGAGAAGAATAGTACAAAGCAGAACAAGTCTTATGACATTGTGGAATGCCATGTAACCACAATTTTTTCACTAAATGGAAAGGATACTCTATCTTGGACAACTTGTGGGAACCCAAGCAGAATTTGAAGAATGCTAAGGAAGCCCTTGAGGATTATAAAAAGGTTCAACCCAAAGTCTTTCCTCTATCCTCCTCCTCTCATAACATCCACCAGAAACATATCTGTGCCACTTTTGCCACTTGCAATGGCTATTGAGACTCCTACTGCTCTGACCTCTTCCTATGACTTTGTTCCTCCTCATCTTGCCCTAGACTCTTACCAACCCTCTGCATTGCCTGAAATGTTAGATACCCTTGCCTTTCTCCTTATGAATAACCATGTCATTGCATACCTCAATACCTTTGTTGTTCCAGAATCACTCATCTACTATCTAGTTCACTCTCTGCAAGATCACTCTTTCTTGTCTCATGCTATCCATGATCTAGATAATCAGCATTCTCTTCCTCTGATACTTGTACATTCTCTCTTATGAACCCTGTCTCATCAAAGAACTGCTCTTCTGCTTGCTCTTGACCAGTCCAGAATGACCTCCCTGACTGATGATATTGAAGGACTGTTTCAATGAGCTCAGGTTTGTTTAGAATCAGAACAGTCTGATCCATTGTCATCTCTCCTGCTCTCTAGACCTAGGTTGACTCTTCCCTCTCAGTTGACTTGAGGACTTACTTATGATGAAGAAGTTTATCTCTCTACACTGCTTTCACCAGGTCATCTCTTATACTGAGAAGCATGTTCCAATTGCCATCATACTGGACATATCCTCACATCTTGTCAACTCTTCCACTGTCCCACTTGTCAAAGGAATGCTCCTAGATATCCTCCATACTATTGTCCTACTCTAAGAGACCAACACTATCTGTTATGACCTCAGGTGTGAGACCTTAAGTACCACACTGGCTGGACAATCTTACAGCTTCCACTATAGCTGGCAAGATATAGAAATGAAGTGCAAGTTGGACTGACAAGGACTGACAGGACTGACACTGGACTGACAGTACTAACAGTTGTGAGAAAAGTGTAGCTTTAGTCCTTAATACTCTGTAGCTCAAGTCTTGCAACTGAATGCCAACAAGAATACAAGTGGATTAGGCTAAGGTAGATGATACATGCAAACCCCTATTTATACTCTAAGGAGTATGAGCACAGACCAAGCAGTGTGTATTCCTATGATCTAAATAAGGTGCTAACTACCAAGTGAGCCCAGGATAATACAAGAGTGCAATGGGGATGTGTACAGATTTAGATAAGGAGGAAATAGAATAGAAGTGTACAGGAAAGGTAAATGAGGGTATGTAGAAGGGGATAAGAGGTTTTTAGTCCAGGATCATTAGGATCTATGATCCAATAAGTGTTCCAAGGGTAATGACTACAACTATAATGTACCATTTTGTATGAGTGTAGTACTGGTGTTGTAACACTATCAAATGAGAGCCACATCATCATCTACTTCTTTTTCCTTTAGCTCTCCTGAATGATCTACCCTATCTGATTCTCTGATAACCAAGACCATCTCTCCTGACAATTCTGATAAAGAGAATATCTCTCTTGTAATTCCTACAATTCCCTTGCCCTTGACCCTCTGATGGATTAGTGAATGTCAGGTGACTTCACCCACATGAAGGAGGTAATGTTACAATTTCCTTCTTTTTACCCTGGACTATGTTTTTTCCTTTACACTTTTCCTTGATCTTCACTATAGACACTTTCTTTGCAATGACTTCTCACAATATCATCTTGATTACACCTTCATCCATTTCAACACAGACTTCTCTTCTTCTATTTCCTCTGATTATGCTGAGTCTTCCTGATTACACATTCATCCATTCCAACATGGACTTCTTTATCATTTGATCTTGCTTACTCATTCTGATTAGGCAATTGTCCATTCAATCACAGACTTCCTTGACTTTTCTTGTATCTCTAGATATATATCATATGATTCTCTTTGGCCAATGGCCTTTCTTTCTCACCTTGTATGATATTTCATTTTCCTTATTCATCCTTGGCCTGTGCACAACCACTTCTTGTATTTAAATTTTTGAGAAGCACTGCTTGTACTCTAAGCTAGATCTACTCATTCTTGGACTTGTAATCCACTCAATTCTCTTCCTTGAACTGCTTGAGGCTCATCTGTCAACCTCTCACCTCTATAATTCAACAAGAACATGGGATTAAATTCTTCTCAGAAGGTAGTCTCTTCAGTTGTCATACCTCAAGACTAATCTTTGCTTTTCTTTGAGTCTATGCTTGTTCCTACCCAGACCAAGCATAACAGGCATGTAGGGGACATCAAGATTTTCAATTCATTTATAATATATTCAAAATATCAAAATTCATTTCAACAGTTGGATTTGAGATTTAAGTAACATGAAAATTTGAATTGAAAAATGTTTGAAAATATTCATGTAAATAAGAACTGTAGCCCACCCTGTAATATCAAAAGAAACAATAGGTTTAATGGCCTCTAAAAAGTAGACTTACAATTTAAATTTTCAACTGGACAAAAACATCCTATGAAATCTTAAATTGTGAGTCTGCTTGTTGAATTCCATGGAATATTCTTTACTATTCTTTCAGATTCCATGGATTAGTGATCGCTTATTGATCATATGAACATGTGATTCATGTTCTTACTAAGATATGATTCATTCCTTATCTTTATGACTCATATCTCATCTTTATGACTCAATAGGAGTCATTATCTTTTATCTTTTATTTCTTATCAGTCAGCTTAGACTCTGCTTTAAATGTAGTATATAAACTTGATCTTATGTCAGAGTTCAATTAAGCTGCTTGTCTCTTAACTTGCATCTTCCCTCAGTCACTCACCCCTTGTGGACTCATGTTTCACACTTGAATGCAATTATCCTTTCTCAAGTTTAAACTCTGCTTGTCAAGTATGTCTCTTTACTTGACTTCCATTCCATTCCCTTCATCACTGCACTCCTTAGTTGTGAGAGAGTTAGCCCTTCCTTCCCATACTATTTCAGGGTTATGAGCCCTGCAGAACCATTGCACATGTACACTTGTTAAATCAGCATATGTTGCATTGGTCTCCACAGGAAGCAGAGCTTGAGGCTCTTATTGACCTTTATATTCACCATTTGAGTGGACACACTCACTTGATTGTGAACATCCTGAACTATATGGCATATACTACTCTCAGTTATCTGGATGTCAAAAGGGGGAATCCTCTTTCTAGCAACTCCAGTACCACTCATCTCTATTGGAGAGGAGAGAGAGTGGAGGGTTTTACCATCATTTTCACTGCCACTATACAAACCTACAATGGGACAGGATGTTTTAACAGACATTTGATTACAGTTCAACCTTCACATGATCCTCATTACTCCATCAACATTGTTGAAGCTGCTCTCACTTCCATTGTAGATAAGGCAGAACCCTCTGAACTGCTTCCTCTCCCAAATTCTTTCTTTGACATGTTACACACATGTCACTCTGCTCCACCTTCCTATTCCAGACCTTCATGTCTTCTAGGATATAATAACTGTTTTCCTGATCAAGATTTCCATGACACTGTCTGTTACAACACCAGTACTATACTTATACAAAATGGTACATTATAGTTGTAGTCATTACCCTTGGAACGCTTATTGGATCATAGATCCTAATGATCCTAGGTTAAAACCCTCTTATCTCCAAGTACATACCTTTATTTACCTTTCCTGTATATTTCTCTTCTATTTCCTCTCTATCTAAATCTGTACACATCCCCAACACATTCCTGTATTATCCTGGGCTCACTTGGTAGTTAGCACCTTATTTAGATCAGAAGTATATGCATAGCTTGGTCCATGCTAATACTCCTTAGAGCATAAATAGGGGTTCACATGTACTATGTACCTTAGCTTAATCCACTTGTATCATTGTTGGCATTCAGTTGTGAGACTTGAGCTACAAGGTATTAAGGAAATAACACTACACTTTCCAACTTGTCAGTCACACTACATTGTGTCAGTCACAATTGACCTAGTCAGTCACACTACACTTTGTCAGTCACATCTTTACTCTTTATCTTGCCAGCTATAGTGGGAGCTGTAAGATTGTCCAGCCAGTGTGGTACTAAGAGTCTCACACCTGAGGTTACAACACTGTCAGGAACACTCTTTGAAATATAGGTAGATGAACCATGGGAAAACTCATGATAGAGGACATCACTCATGCTGTTCAACAGATACAAATCACAGACTTATATAGGGAACCAACCATCACTGAATTAGCAACCAGTATGCCCTCATCTTCCACATTAGTAAAGGATCTACCAGCTTATCAGGAAAATACAGCACTGTCTACTCCTCCTTCCACACCTTCTTCTGATCCAGTTGAACTTCCTCTTTTAGAAGATACTGAATCTACTTGTGTAGAATCCTCTTCACTGCTCCCTCAACCACTAATCTTACTCTCATCTAAATCATCTTCAGATTCATACTTGCAAGCCCTTTCTAGGATTCCATTGCCCCTCACCATCTCAACTCCACCTTCTACCATCCCAGTCACCTCAAAACCCACTCTATTAAATGACATCTTACACCAGGCTCTCCACTTGCTCCTCGACCTTGGATGTACAGTCACCCAAGAACAGGCTATGCACTCCAAACAACAAGCACATCTTCAGCAAATGCAGTTCATCAATCAGGACTCCCCTGCAGAACTCCACAGAGGACACAGGAGAGAACAACTGGACATCTGTCACATGTGTAGTGCCATACACCAAGGACTTTGTTCTCAATGAGAGCTCTGGCAAGTCACACAGGGTTCAGGCAGAGGGAACACATCTAACAGTACTTGCTTTAGCAGCTGCCTTCCTTGAGGCATCCTCCATATTGGACAAGGAGGGACTTGAACTCCAGTATCTGCCTGAACCAACACCTCTTCAACTCTCTCAGCCCCTTCTCACTGACCATTCCAGGGCACTACCAGCAATGCCAACCAACAGTCTCATAGTCCAACCTGACATTCCAGGAACATCAATAATAACCTATGAGGAACTGGAATTCAACATCTAGGTCAATATTCCAATTCCAGAGTTTCCAACTCTGGAGGACTACAAGCAGTGACATGGGGTAGTTGTTACAGATTGGGTTTTTACAGGCACATTTTTCCACTATTTTTCCATATTTATTTTGGTACTCATTCACTACTTATGCCTCCATCTACCATTCTTATCCCATTCTCATTACCTTACCTCCCTTCCTTTTTCCTTATTTATTCTCCTTCAGTTACCCAGTGCATTGCCTCATGGCTATGAATGGCTGTCCAACACAGCTATACTCCCACAGCCTTATGCCAGTGCTCAACCACTAGTATTGCTTGCTACATGGAATCCCACTTCATCAGATCCCCATTACTGCATCTATATGCACAGCAAACTAGTGCTTCCCTATATGGACATGGAACCCCTATGGCATTCCTTTGATCTGCTTCTGCTTCCATTTTGCTTTCCCACACTCTGGTTCTCATTTGTTTATAACCAACCTATGGCATTAATCCACCTTATCTTGGCTGTGCTCATAATCCTATCTATTCCAGCCCAATGGCATATGCTGCTCATTGATCCTGGTTGATCCAGCCAATGGCACATATCACTCATTGACCTGCCTTTAACTTATTGACTCATCCTGACTCACCTGGCCAATGGTGCAAAGCCCTCTTATCAAGGCTATGCATGATCCAGTGTATGGATTTCCATACAGCTATGCATACCAGTGCATACCTGTGCTTGGCTATATGCCTCATGCCTCCAAGGCTATGTCAAACCTATGCACAGAACTCCTTTTCATTCCATTCCACTTTATATTCCCTTTACTTCTTATTTATTAGCCAATGGCATAACTGACTCTTATCTCAGCTGTGTACTATTCAAACCCAGCACCAATGGTGTATTTAGCTTAGTGTACAAACTAGACCATATATGTACAAATAGATGTAAACCCTAGTTTAGTATATAGGGCATGACACCACCACCAGATGCCCTCAGTCTTGCTCTCTCCTTTGATACCCCCTCATAAGGGCTATCACTGGGGTTGTCCTTTGATATTCCCTCACCAGGTCTATCACTGGATACTAGGTGCTCTTCATTGAGTTACTTAGGGACTGTCTGGTTCATGGTGTTATTCCCTACATCACCCCCTTCAGAATGATGGCCTTAGTTGTGTTGTTGTTCAGCAATTCCCTTGTGGGTTGCATCAGTAGTGATCACCCTAGAGGCAGCACCATCCTTTGAGGACAACAATGACAAAGGGGAGGTACATTGGGTACCAGTGCTTAGGCACAATATGCCCTGATTCCTCCCCCCTCATATCCAGCTCAATGTCACAAGGGGACCAAATGGGAGAATAATGGAAGACAAGCAAGCACTGGCAAACACTGGATGCCATACCTTTTTACATGATGGCATTTCTTTTATAGAGAGTGACTTCAACCCTGAGTATGTCCATCATCTCAAAAGAACTATTTATTTTGGGGAACAACTCTGTTCTATTTATGAAAACATGGGCTGGGCTTTCCCAACACAGTCTTATTGTCTCACAGAACATGTGCTTGTACACAATCAAGGGTATAAAATCTTCAACAAAGACTATATGGAATATTCAGACTTTGTGGACCTCTATTCAAGGAACCAGCCAAATCTTTTCTTCTCATCCCTTCATCCTCAGATCAAATATGACCAAAACAATAGATTGGTGCTAACTCACACTATGTGGGAAGACTATCAAATGGGTACAATACATTGGGCTGTAGGAGGACATGGAATAGAGGGCATGGACTCATATGGAGATGGTAACTCAAAACAACACTGGGAAGCCACTAGAGATGAGAATGGTGCCCTCCTCCTCCAAAATGGTCTTCCAATCTGGGAACAGACTGAATGCAACTACAGCCATGCTGAACAACAGCACCTCAGTCATGCTTTGGCCATGTACAATATATCCACACAGTGCATGTGGAATGAGCAATTCAACACTTATGTGTGGAAGCATTTCAAAGCTTCAAACCCTTTTTATAAAGAACTTCTTAGAGGCTAACAAAAAGAGCAGAAAAGATCTAATTGCCTATCTGACTTAAACAACTATCTCAACAAGTGGATAGAGGGACTTATTGAGGAAAACCAGGAACATTTGACAAACATAGAAGGAATCATGGAAATTAACTCAGATCTCCACAACTGGAACCACCAACTCTACAGAGAGATTATATGCACCCACAATGAATTTTTACAAGTGTAGTACAACTTTGCAGAAGGCAATCAAATTTCTCACCAATACATCAATGAGCTCAAACAAGAGTGAGCTGATCTCCAGCATGAGGTCTTTCAGCTCCATGAAGAAATCCATCATGGCCAACTAGGAGAAAGTTCACAACCAGTGGCCTCTGGCAGTGGAACTGTTTGAAGCTTGTGCAAGTGAACTAGTTGTGAGGATGCCAAAGAATTGGCCAATGCTGGGGTACTATGGCATTCTGTATGCAGGAGATGCACAGCTCCTTAATGATTCCTTATTTCATCAATTTCCTATGGTTTTCACTCATCTTCTTTTGGACTCTGTATGATACAAGAACAATAATTTTTCACTTTTTCTTCATCTTTATTTTCCTATTTCATGGTACTATTATCATCACACCTGTGAACTTACCATTGCCAATATTTACTATTTTGGGACTTTATATTTAAATGATTTCAAATGAAGGACTTGTATACCAAAGTCTTTCACTCCAGATGACATCATATCTAGATGGCATAATAGTGGAAATACTCCAATTGTCACTTACTTGGACTTTCACTATAGAAAAGAAAAGTCCATTTTACCCATCTATTCCCAAAACTGGTGACAGAAAAATAGGAAAAGGACTCTAAAGAGAAGTGATAGAAGAAGGAAAAGGAGACTATGGAAAAGGCTCAAGAAGGCAGAAATGAGAAAAGAAATAGAAAGAATCAAGGAAGAACCTGATTGGAAAGAAGAAGAAGAAAAGAACACTTTAACCAGTGGACTTCTCCCTTCTCCCATGAAACTAGAGGAAGATGATCAAAGTGCTTTAACTAGCAGATCTATCCTACCTCCTGGATTGGTTCACTTCTCCATTTCTCCTCCATCTCTTTTTATCCTTAATGATCCAGAAACTTACTATCAATCTCTTTTAGACACTTTTATTCCATCACTTTTCTAGATCCAAATGGCTGCCACCATCATAGTCAGACATGTTGTTACCAATGCAATCAAGCTTCTTGAAGGCTCCACTAACTATGTTGCCTGGTCTGGCCAGATGCAAAATGTCCTGACCATCTTGTCTGTCTGGGATATAGTCTCTGGTGCAGATACCTGGGCAAATACTGGGGCTGTCACCACAAGAGTTAAAGTAGGAGAAAAATGACTGTCATGCCAGTGCTATCATCAGGTCATATCTACAACCCAGTATGCAAAGCCTCATCTGTACCACTTATATAGAAATACAAAATAACCGGGGTGATGTTATAAGCAAAGAGTCTATCTTGAAACCTCTTTTGGATACACTTCATGATTATTATGCACCATCAGGAGTCTCCAGTTTCTTTGCTGTCTTTCAGGAGATACTCAATTTCTGCATAAAAGAAGGCAAAACTGTTGCAGTGCAACTATCCAAGTTTACATCTCTCCTCTGTTAAGTAGAAGTAGTGGAATTAAACATTCCAGCTTCCATCAGTTCAATGATACTTCTTAATTCCCTTCTATCTTCTTATTTGTCTATGACTTCTACATTGATTCATACAGTCCTACCAGTGAACTTCTTGCCAGATATGATCATTGCCAAAATCATGGCAGAACATAACCTCTGGCAGACTACTCATCATCATGCTGGAGGAAGCAAGGCACATGCCTTAATAGATCATATCAAGCAAACTCCTGCTGAGGCAAAAAAGATCTCTGCCATATGAAATATGCCTACCTCTCAGGTAAAATGTTCCCATTGTGGCAAGACAGGCCATACCACTGACAGATGTTAGGCAAAAAATGGTTCTAGGACAGCAACTACATCACAGAACAGGAAACCCTCCAAACTCAAAAGTCAGAGGATGAGGAAACACACTAAGGCAGCTGTGAACAAAGGGAAGGGAAAAGCAAAGGCACATAAGGTGCTCAATATGGACATGGACATGGCCAGTATGGTCATATACCATGAACTCAACATCTCAACCAGAGAATCTCTCCTCCTTGAACTGTCTATCATTGAAGAGATGGAAGAAGTCTTGGACTGGGGAGACAAATTCAATGATGATGATGGCATGATGACACATGTCAATGAATCAGTACAAGAGTATGGATCAGGCTATACCCAAAGGATTTATGCTAATAACCTCCAGCTCTTTGATCAGCCTCCCAGGCCCCAGTCACACTAGGCTTGTGGAGAAAAAACCATGTGCACCAGAAGGAACAAGAATCCAGAAACAGAAGACTTGGACCAAAGTCAACAAGTTTGACTTCTTTGGACCTTATCACGAAGAAGAGAAATGTGTACAGAAAAAGGCACAAGAGGAGGACTTTATTTATGGGTGTAATGCTCCTCCTTGGTATAGAGTAGGAGATCCATGGACTCCATGTACTGATGACTATGAGTACAATGCAGAATTGTACAACACTTCCAATTATTTCATGTGTACTCAAGCCATCAATGGCATAAAAGATAAGTATAAGAACTCATGGATGATTGATAGTGAAGCATCACTCTATTACAACACCAGTACTATACTTATACAAAATGGTACACTATAGTTGTAGTCATTACCCTTGGAACACTTACTGGATCATAGATCTTAATGATCCAAGAATAAAACCCTCTTATCTCCAAGTACATACCCTTATTTACCTTTCCTGTACACTTCTCTTCTATTCCCTCCTTATCTAAACCTGTACAACATCCCCATCACATACTTGTATTATCTTGGGCTCACTTGGTAGTCAACACCTTATTTAGATCATAGGAATATGTACAGCTTGGTCTGTGCATATACTCCTTAGAGTATAAATAGGGGTTCACATGAACCATATACCTTAGCCTAATCCACTTGTATCTTTGTTGGCATTCAGTCACGAGACTTGAGCTACAGGGTATTAAGGAAATAAAGCTACACTTTCCTACTTGTCAGTCACACTACATTGTATCAGTCACAATTGACCTAGTCAGTCACACTACACCTTGTCAGTCACATCTCTACTCTTTATCTTGCCAGCTATAGTGGGAGCTGTAAGATTGTCCAGCCAGTGTGGTACTAAGAGTCTCGCACCTGAGGTCATAACACACCCCATATCACTCCTTTTCTATCTGATTTCATTACTCTGGAATACAAACAACAGCTCTGTGAAGTAGTGAATGGCAACCATATTACTCTCATTGGACCAGGAATGGCAATTATCAGACCAGAAAATCAAAAATCTATTACAATCTCTGATGTCTGGTATTCTCCAAAATCACCTCACCATCTATTATCAATATCTACCCTTACCAAAAAGGGGTATACTGCTGAAGTAAAAGGTCAAAAGACTATGATTAAGAACCAATATGGCCATTGTGTGCTACAGGTGCATGCTTTTTCACCCAGTGGTGGAACTCATTGGTTGTGGTTATCTCAGACCACAGCAATGGAAGTCTCTGCCATGTCAATGAAACCAGGAAATCAAACTCTGTTATGGCATTATCATTTTGGTCATCCCTCTCAAAAGGACCTATGATACAGCCATAAAAATACAGAAGATGTACCTCCATTGGATACCACCTCTCTTCCTACTCTTTGTCATGGGTGTAATACTGGCAAAATGATCTCTGCTCCACATTTGAGTTCTCAAACACATGCAGGACGCATACTCAAACTGGTTCATACCAATCTACTTGAGATGTCTTTATTCTCTAGGAATCATCACAAATGGATCATCACTTTTCTTGATGATTACTCCTCTTATACTTCAATTATTTTTCTTTCCAGGAAATCTGATGCTCTTACTGCTTTTCAGTCCTATCTTGCTCACTCAGAACATACTACTGGTTCTACACTAACCTCTTTGCATTCAGACTGAGGAGAGGAATTCACTAGTGCTAACTTTTGCTTGTTCCTAACCCAAAAAGGAATCAGCCATCAGAAATCTATCACCTATGAACTACAGCAAAA
>JBBPKB010000368.1:0-14025 GCA_038089035.1 Boletellus dicymbophilus
AATACAGAAGTGTGATGGGGATGTGTACATATTTAGATAAAGAGGAAATAGAAGAGAAATGTACAGGAAAAGTAAATAAGGGTATGTGTTAGGTAATTAGAGGGTTTTATCCTAGGATCATTAAGGTCAATGATCCAATAAGTGTTCCAAGGATAGTGACTACAACTATAATGTACCATTATGTATAAGTATAGTACTGGTGTTGTAACAATTTTTGGATTCACATGAGTAATTCATCTTGAAGTCCCTTTTATTAGGATGAACTTCTTGAAAGAGTATAGACTCTATCTTCAGTACCCTCAGAAATCACAATGCATTCCCCATTGCATAATCAGATACAGATGCACTTACTCTACAAACAGCTTGGCTCCTTGCCATTGCATCATGACAATCTATCTGACATGTGTTATGCTTGGCCTGGGTAGGGATGAGCATAGACTCAAAGGATAAAAACCAATGTCAGCCCAAGGTGCTTCAATCAGGAGGGCTACCTTCAGAGAAGGATTTGAGGGTGTCCTGTCAAAGGAATGTATCATATTGTATCACCTGAGAACACTGAGGCGAAGAGACAAGAGACCAGTTGGTAAGCCTCGAGTCAATCATGTATTGATAACCCAGAGGGACTTTCTGGGGAAGCATTGAGTTGAGAGGCAAAGCCTTGAGAGGAGATGCTCAATGGTCAGGAATATCATGAAAGGATCAAGGTATGTCTTGAGTATTGTAGAGTAGATCTAGCTTAAGGTACAAGTGATGATACTCGGTGATTTATATACCCAGGATGGTCATGCACAGACCATGATCAAGAAAGGAAATAAGGACATCATACAAGAAGAATAAGAAAGGCAATAGGCCAGAAGAGAATCATATGATGTCAGGAATTCCAGAAAGGGAAAAGGTGATCTGTGATCAAACAGATGATCAAGTAATCAAGAATATGTAAAAGAAGTTGAAGAAAGATCCATGGTCAAATGGATGGTCACCTAATCAGAGTGAGTAAGCTGAGAAGGGATGACAAAGAAGTCCATGTTGGAACAGATGACTGTGTAATCAAACAGACTAAGCAGAATCAAAGGAGATAAGAGGAAGAAGTCCATGTTGGAACAGACAAGAACATAATCAAGATGACATCATGAGAGAGGTCATTGCAGGGAAATTGTCTAGTTTAAAGGGATTGGTCAAAGAGTAATGGATGAGCATAATGATAAAGAGTAGTCCATAAAGAAAAGAGAAGGAAAGAAAGAAATCATAACAACATGGACCATGGAGAAGATTTCCCAGAGGAAGAGACTATTTCAGCAGATGAACTCTTTGATGTAGTAATGCATCCAGATGATGAATTAACTTTACCAGAAGCATCACAGGAGCTAGATGATACTCTTGATACTTCTCAGTCTTCAGTGGCAGACCAGTTATCAGCCACTACTGCAAACTTAGTGCAAGCACAGAAAGTTGCAGAATCAGCAAGCAAATGCATGAAGATTCTCAGACATCAGAATAGAGATTTGCAAAGGCATCCATTCAATGTCTCAGTCATAGTTTCACAAACTCTTAGAGAACTCAAGTAACACCTTTGTGCAGCTTTACCAGTATTGGTACTAGCACTTTCTTGGATGCACAATCAGACACTATCATAGCAGCAGTTATGGAACAACCAGCATTGGACCCTACTATAGACCCCAACTCCATTGAAGAATCCCTTATATCTCAGGATCTTTTACTGGCACTTGACCCTTCAGATTTGGAACTCTCTTACCCAGCCTTTGGCTCCCCAAATCTTGAAACCCCAGAAGAATTGGAGAATAGTCTTTCAGACACAGGATTCACCATGCAGGAATCTTCTCAGTACCTTGATAACCCTTGGCACAAAGATTTGCACTCTCAATTGGATAATGAAGTACATGATCAGGATACAACTCAGTGTTTCAAACACATGGAATACTTCTCTTATGATCAGCCATAAAGTCATTTCCCAGACCCCAGCATGAATCTTCAAAACCAACCTTCATTTTCATCCCTCACAGCTGACCATGTCTCATATGATAAATCAGTCATCATCCCATCAGCTGATGAACATGGAAACATTCCATTCTTTATCCAATTCAATCTCCCAGACAATTCAGAAATGAATCCACATTGTCCCATCATTGTGGAAGGTTCAGACATGAACTCATCTCCATCTCAGGATATATATGAGATATCCAACTCAGACTCAGACCAGGATTCTCAGGATCCAGATGATTATTGTGGCAATGATTCTATTGAACAATTCTCAGCATGTTGCAACTCATGTGGTTACTGCAAGGGACACCATAAATGAGATTGCCTGTGCAACAAACTCAAAGCCCAATATTATTCTTTGGAAACCCAGGATACTGTTAACTCAGTCAAAGAAACAGCAGATGACAAGTCACACTTCTCACAACATGATTGTTTCAACTATGGAAAGAAAGGACACTTCACACATTCATGCAGAGCACCCATTCATATCTGCACTGAGTGCAAAGCACAACAAGGTTATCACAAATTAAGCTGCTCTACCACTTCCCACACAGATGCATATGATGCATCTCTGTCATCAACCACTTCAAGAGTTCAGAATTCAGAAGCAATTCATCTTCACTCTCCAACTGTTGCATCCATTATTGCAACCAGACTATTTTGATTGGTGGAAAGATGCTGAAGGACAATTCAAGCTTCATGCTCATCCACTTCATAATTCAGAACTTGAACCCATTGGTTCACACCCAGAAAGGAATCAGTCATTTGATGAAACAGACAGTATCACATCTCTACCCAGAAATGCTTTACCATCTGCAGAGATTTCACACACTCCTACCAAGCATTACCCAGATCGTCGTTGTAGCAAAAAGCAGAAGCTTGATCATCCAGTCGGTCTTCAGACCACATGCTATAATTGTCTCAAATCAGGACACTACATATCCGATTGTCCCTATACTTCAAGCCAATGCTCTAGCTGTAATTGGAAAGGAGGACAGCACAAACCAAGGTGTATTCTCTATTGCAGACAGTCTAATTGACAAGCTCCACAACCAACACCTTTTGACCTCACACAAGATCTATAGATGATTGGATTCTCTTACAGTTTCCCACAAGTGAAACCTAGCCTTTCACTAGGATATGGATCACTTCTCTTTCACCACTCTCTCAATTTCTATTCAGAAATTCACTAGATGAGATATCTCCACCTAGTCTAATGCAAAATCCTTAAAAATTAAATAATGAGTTCACACTCACCCAAATCCACAAAGCAAATCAATTCTCTATTTCTCTCTCACTTTCTTATTCTCAGATTTCCCCATCATTGTATTACTAGTAACTAGTATTGCATTCACACTCACATCCTACAAGATCAATATTGATCATTGACTCTTCCCAGAACTAGAACCAGAATCCTCTATTCATCAGATTCAGCTTCTCTCTATTTATTCTTGACATTATCTTCAACAAGCTTCACAGCTAGTCATTCACAAACAGTAGTTCTTGTGTTCACAACTGGGATACACTGAACTATATGACAAGTTATGACCACAGACTTTGGTCTTCACCTCAGTCTATGACCTCAGGAGTTAATCGTTAGGATATGGCTCATCTCTTAGGAAGGGGATAAAGTGCATATCAAGATGAAGAAATACTTCACTCATCTCACACCCTCAGAAGACATAAAACCTGAAAGCATAGGAACTCTACAGGTTGACAATCAATAAATGTCATCCTTCAGTTATGAATGTTATGAAGAACATTCACTTCACCATGCCTCATTTGGCATTTCTCCACATGTCTAACAGCATTTGTCACAATTGACCTCTACTGAAGTCTCCCAGACTTTATGGACATACAAAGTCCATTGAGCTTAATCATGACTCTATGCTTTAAATGACATTCAGCATTCCCCATGAATGTATTCTTTAACAAGACACCTCATGAATCTAGACAATGCAAGTTATCTTGGATTCAATGAATCTTTATGACCACAGAAGGCATCTGTCCCTCTGGACATTCTGACAAATGACATTCCCATCCACCACCTTCATGACTCTTATGACTCTCTACTCAGATCTCTAAAGGTCTTACTCACCTTTATATCTAACCCTCAGACTGTAGATCAGTCTTGACAATATTCCCTTGGACCCTTGGTCTTCTTGATCTCAGACCATGGTTCCAAATCAAGTACCTCAATCTCATTTTGACTTGAACAAAGTCATTGTTTTGCATTCAGTATTTGGTTGAGGATCCCAGACCCTTTGGAATTCTGTCACCTTATCAACCATACTCTACATACCTGTCTACATATGATATTTGGTGCAAGAGCTAGTCTCTTATGAGCCAATCATACAATGTTCTCATGACTTCAATTTACATCCTTCATCATGACTACACAACAAGTGTCACCACTTGTTGCATGACATCTCTTTCTTGGATTTGGTTATTTATTGGTCTTTGCATTCTTCTTCACTTTTGAACTTTGAAAATGCATAATCAACTACAACATCCATATAGCCCATAACCAATCACAACATCAAGAAAAGATTAAAACCCTACAAAACATCTTTGGTTCCTCTTTTGTTCCTTGTTTTGTTTCTTTTTCATTTCTGCCCTCAGGATGTCATAACACATGACAGTGCATGCATCTTCAACAAGACTCAGAAATACTCAGCAGTTATCACTCCTGACACATGCAGGCTTTCTCAAGTCTTCACAGACTTTGACCTTTGGATATTCCCTTGAATCCCATTAGCATCGAATCTTTGATTTGCAGGAACTTGGTTTATATGATCAATCACCTTGCAGGCTTGGCCTACACTTTACTCAGGTCCCATTAACTTGGTGTACTCTTGTACTCTGGTCACATTCCATAGTCATTCCAACAACCACTGTATTCATATGGTCATTCAACTATGCCCTTTGTTCACCTCACTCACCTTCTGGATATTCACTTATCTTGGATTGTCCCTCTATCATACTTCATTGGTACTCTGGATATTAACCTATCCTGGATTACCTGTTGTCTCACGTTCCATTTGTCCTGCTGTTCATTGGTACCCCTTGGATCCCTCATTCCACTCCCTCAGTCTTTCCCTTTCACCTTTGTGTCTCTGCCATTGTGTCTCTCTCTGTCTCCACACTTCATCTCTTGACCCTCCTTACTATGTTGCTCACTGCTTCACTTCCCTCTCTATGGACTTGGTTTAATCACCAGGGATATCAATTATTAGGAAGGGGATAGTGTTACAAAACAGGTTTTTATGGGCATATTTTTCCTTATTTATTTCAGCACTTGTTCACCACTTATGCCTCTATCTACCATTTCCTATCCTATTCTCATTACCTTACCTTTTCTTTCTCTTTCCTCATTTATTCTCCTTCAGATCCCCAGCGCATTGCCTCATGGCTATGCATGGCTGTCCAACACAGCCACACTCCCATGGCCTCATCCCAGTGCTCAACCACTAGCATCACTCACTGCATGGAAGCCTGCTTCATCAGATCTCCATTTCTACATCTGTATGCACAGCAAACCAGTGCTTCCTTATATGGACATGAAACCCCTATGGCACTCCTTTGATCTGCATCTGCTTCCATCCTGCTTTCCTGCACTCTGGCTATTCATCTATTTATACTGACCTATGGCATTAATCCACCTTATCTTGGCTATGCTCTTGATCCTATTTATTCTGGCCCAATGGCATATGTTGCTCATTGATCCTGGTTCACCCAGCCAATGGCACATACCACTCATTGACCTGCCCTTAACTTATTGACTCATCATGACTTGCCCAGCCAATGGTGCAAAGCCCTCTCATCAAGGCTATGCACAAACCTGTGCATGGACTTCCACATAGCTATGCATACCAGTGCATACCTGTGCTCAGCTATCTGCCTCATGCCTCCATGGCTATGTCAAACCTATGCACAGAACTCCATCTCTCATTCCATTCCACTTCTTATTTATTATCCCCTTATTTATTGTCCAATAGCACAATGGACTCTTATCTCAGCTGTGTATATTCAAACCCAGCTCCAATTGTGCATTTAGCTTAGTGTACAAACTAGACCACATATGTACAAACAGATGTAAACCCTAGTTTAGTATATAAGGCACAATGCCAGCACCAACACCCTCCAGTCTTGCTCTCCTTGATATTCCCTCACAAGGTTTATCACTGGAACTGTCCCTCTTTCAATATTTCCTCACAAGGATCTATCCTTGGGACACTAGGTGCTCTTAACTGAGCTACTTAGGGACTAGTTGGCTAATGGTGTTTACCTCCACCTTACCCCCTCATGGTGATGGCCAGATTCCATTGTCATTGTTCACTCAACATCCCTTGTGGATTGTTTTAGCCAGCTCATATCAAGCTCCACCCCCAGATCTTATAGACAGTGAGAAGTAGTATGAAGTAGAACAAATCTTACAACATCATGGAACTTGTTACAACACCAGTACTATACTTGTATAAAATAGTACATTATAGTTATAGTCACTACCCTTGGAACACTTATTGGATCATAGATCCTAATAATCCTAGGTTAAAACTCTCTTATCTCCAAGTACATACCCTTATTTACCTTTCCTGTACATTTCTCTTCTATTTCCTCTTTATCTAAATCTGTACATACCCCCATTGCATTCATGTATTATCTTGGACTCACTTGGTGGCTAGCACCTTATTTAGATTGTAGGAATATGTACAGCTTGGTCTGTGCATATACTCCTTAGAGTATAAATAGGGGTTCACAGGTACCATCTACCTTAGCCTAATCCACTTGTATCTTTGTTGGCATTCAGTCATGAGACTTGAGCTGCAATACACTTTCCTACTTGTCAGTCACACTACATTGTGTCAGTCATGATTGACCTAGTCAGTCATGCTACACTTTGTCAGTTACATCTCTACTCTTTACTTCACCAGCTATAGTGGGAGCTGTAAGATTGTCCAGCCAGTGTGGTACTAAGGGTCTTGCACCTGAGGTCATAACACTTGGATTACATCTGAATTGCATTCGCCTTCAATATCTATGCCTATTCTTGATGCTATAGCTGCCATCTTTCTTGATTCTGTCATTTCCCATATATTCCAACCTCTCTGATGCTACTCTACTAGCACCTCTGATTCAATTTCCTTTTCCTATCTAGTAACTTTACCTCAGACTCCTATATTAGTAATCATGTAAGATCCACTTCCCTCTCATACATTCTAATTCTTTCCCTTGTGTTCCATTCTTGCTTACCCATTGATTACTAACACTCTGATACCAGTACCTGCTTAAGAGCACAGCTCCAAGGTGATGCCTAGGTAATTTCTCCTTCCAACTCTCTAGCTTACTCAGTTTCCCAATTCCATACTTAGTCATCTGTTTTCCCATAGTAAATAAACTGTTACAACACCAGTACTATACTTATACAAAATGGTACATTATAGTTGTAGTCATTACCCTTGGAACACTTATTGGATCACAGATCCTAATGATCCTAGGATAAAACCCTCTTATCTACAAGTACATACCCATATTTACCTTTCCTGTATACTTCTCTTCTATTTCCTTCTTATCTAAACCTGTACAATAGCCCCATCACATTCTTGTATTATCTTGGGCTCACTTGGTAGTCAACACCTTATTTAGATTGTAGGAATATGTACAGCTTGGTCTGTGCATATACTCCTTAGAGTATAAATAGGGGTTCACATGTATCATCTACCTTAGCCTAATCCACTTGTATCTTTGTTGGCATTCAGTTGCAAGACTTGGGCTGCAAGGTATTAAGGAAATAAAGCTACAATTTCCTACTTGTCAGTCACACTACATTGTGTCAGTCACATCCTTATTCTTTATCTTGCTAGTTATAGTGGGAGCTGTAAGATTGTCCAGCCAGTGTGGTACTAAAGGTCTCACACCTGAGGTCATAACATAAACTTGGTAGTATTCTATTTAGTAGACCTTAGCTGGAATATCAAATTGATCTAACTTCATACCCTGTCTCATTGTCACTTTGCAACTTCTATCCTCTGACTGACTGACTGTTGTTGTACAACCTCAAATCTCTGATCCCCACTCTGACCCTCCAAAATACCAAGTGCACTGAATCCTCTGCAAGAGCACACCACATAAGGTGAAGCCAATGTCCTGTTTGACCAAACTCTGTTTCATCAGAGTTTTCTCTGACTTCATGATCTGTAGTTTAACATATTCCTATTCTGTGCTTTATCTAGATACCTTCATCATCCCTGGATCCTCCATTCACTACCTGATTTGTTCCCTCTAAGACAACTCTCTTTCTGCCAATGCCACAAATTCCCTATCTGTCCAACAAGAACTCACTACCTCTGCACAAATCCTTTCAATCTGAACTCTTTCCAACCAACAGACTGCCATTCTCCTAGGACTAGAACAATTGGGAGCAGATGCTATTTCTGACAAAGTGGCCAATTTGTTAACCAAAGTTGCTGATACCCTCAAGCTGAGGAGAACTTTGTCCCAGTCCCTCCACCTCATTCTCCCACTCCACCACCATCTCCATCACCTCCTATTCCTTCAGCATTGTCTTCACCCTTGGACTCCATGGAGGAACAGACTCTAGCAGAAGTTGAGAATCCCTATCATGGCACCAACCTGCTTTCTCCTAATCACCCATAGTGTTTGGAAGCATGCTTCCATTGTAGACATCTATGCAATATCAGGACATGCTGTCTGTTGTACTGGTGTCCCTTTTTCCATGTCCTTGCCTTCAGATACCCACAATATCACTGTTCAAATAGAACTGATTGGCAATGCCACTCCTCTCCATGTTCTCTTTATCATTGTCATCCTCTTACTATCCAGCTCCAACTGATGTCCTCACCAGATGGAATGCCATCCCTGACTCACATCATCCCTGGCCCTGAACATTTAGCCCAGACATTACCTCCCTTCCACCTGAGCCATCCTCCTCCAGGTCAGATGTTGCAGATACTTCCTTCACCACTACATTATCCAGTGAATCCTCCATCACTGCATTTTCTATCCAAGGCAACACTAAGAGATTCCACCATATGGCCATAACTCCCATTCCTGCTCATCAAGATTGGTTGGAAACCACCTATGTCCCAGGTGCTCCTCAGAACAACAATGATGACAACCTGTATTACAATGAGGAACCAGACTGGAATGATAGTGCTTTGGGAAACATAACTGGAGAACCTCATTATTGAGATTGGTAAACTTGGGTGACTTTACCCATTTGGAGAGGGTAATGTTATGATTTCCTTCTTTTCTTTACAAGACTATTCTTTTCTTTTATGCTTTCCCTCTACTTTGACTTAGATACCTTTTGTATGATGAGACTTCTTGCAATGTCATCATGATTACTCATTTGTCTGTCCAACACAGACTTCTTTCCCCTTTTTCTCTTTCCAATTATGCTTAGTCTTTTTGATTATGCATTCATCCATTTCATCATGGACTCCTTTTACCTTTACTTTATTTCTAGATATCATATGATCCTCCCAGTCAATGGCTTTTCTCCCTCTCCTTGTATGATATTCACTCCTTCATTTTCATTTTTTCTTTATGTCTTCTCCCCTTCATATATAACCTTCAGGTACCTTTGCTCATATCTCAAGTTGGATCTACTCAAGACTACAATCTACTTGCCTCATCTTGAACTCTTGGGAGCTCACTTTGTTGGACCCTCAACTCTATGCTTTGCTGATGCTAGCACAAATTCTTCTTTGAGGATAGCTTTCTAGAATGTCATTCCTTGATAGCTGAATGACTTCATTTCTCAAATCTATGCTCAGTCCTACCTGGGCCAAGTGTAACAAGAGGGTTGGAGGGAAAAGCATACTGGGACATTGTATCAGGGCTGTACTCCTAGGTGAGCATTGGCATCAGAGTTGCACCTAAGCAAAAATAAAATATAAGGGATGTAACAGAGTGTTTGAGAGGGGAATCATATGTATTCACTAATCTAAGAGTCTGGAATAACTACAGAGAGAATGGAGAAACAGAACAGTGTTGTTGTCAGAGATGTCCTGGAAGGACCAGAGATGGAGTCAGATGTATGTGATATGATGGCTGGGCTCCCTGTCACTCTCAATATGAATGTATAAATCCCATGAAAAAGCTTACACCATAAGCTTGTATAAATAGACAGCAAGGAAATAGCCAGATTGAGGCCACCTGGATGAATTACATGTTGATTGTTTTATCAAATGTATTTACTCATTCATCACAAACAAATTTCCTTTACTCTTGGAATCTCTTAACTTCTTCCTATTTACCACTATAGACATGAACTTAATCCTTTCTGTTACATATTTGATTAGATACAACAACTTACATCAGATTTACATTCCATCAAACTAGTCTATGCTATTAAATATGCATGTTTCAACCAATAGTTTTAGCTAGAGAATTTAGTAAACATAATATGCATTAAATTAAAAAGGAGGGTACCCACCAAGAAGATGCTCAGAAACTAAGTCCATGATTAACTTGCACATCTTTTTGATATGATCCTTGTTTGCAGTGTATTGAGGAATGAATTTGGTGAGTGCATTTTGAACTTTTATGGACATTCCAGATGAATGATATAGCTGTGATGCAGTAGCAATCAACTCTTCCACATTTTGTCGATCAACAAAAAAAGAGTGCCCAAGAATAATGAGGTAGCCTATAACAAACAATTATTATAATGAATTAATACAGTCAACAACAAACCAATTCCAGTTTCAAGAGCCTGTTTCAAAGCAGAAAATGGATATTTTCTCTAAGAGTCTTCAGTTATAAGATTGAAGAAGAATATAAGGACCAAACACACTCTTGATGTCAGATCAACTGATATGAATTGGTTTAAAGGCTCTGATGGTTTCTAAACATTAAAAATTCATGTGTTAGTATCAATTAAACTGTAATTGATAGACCTACTAGAATCTGAAAAAAGAATGCATTATATGGTTATAATATGAAATTAAATATGAGTATGAGCAATATATGCACCTCCTGTAGACCATTGTCATAAATATATGTGTACATTGAGTAATAAAATATAAAACATATTAAAGCTCTCACTTTCTATTTTTTTAAATGTCCAAATTTAATAACATAATTAAGTAGGAAGGAAGTATTTACATCCTGAACAACCATGAGAAAAAAATTATTAACATAAATATATACCTACCACCTATACATGAAAATATTTTTTCATGAGTTCAAATTTGTTTCACAAATCATTTATGTTAAATTTATTACATACAAATAGAGACATCAGTTTAATATTTAATGGACAAATCAAGAAAAACAACCTACAGGCTTTAAATTAAGGATATTTAAAACCCCAAGTTCAATGTGGAAAAATAAGTGTAATGCTAACACCTAAACCAAGAATGATCCACATGCAGCCTGTGAATCAGTTGTCAATAACCAAACTAGGCACAAATCCATTAGCTCCATTCTTAGACCTATACCACTTACATCCTATGAATTGGTGACCAATGGCCAGGAAAGATGCAGATTCATTAGCTCCATTCTGAATCCCCAATTAGATCCACACCACTTACAGTCTATGAATTAGTGACCAGTAGCCAAGACAGACACAGATCCATCAGCTCCATTCTTAATCCTCAATTAAATCCACACCACTTACATGCTATGAATTAGTGACCAACAGCCAGGAAAGATGCAGATTCATGAGCTCCATTCTGAATCCCCAATTAGATCCACACTACCTACAGCCTATGAATTAGTGACCAATGGCCCAGACAGACACAACTCCATCAGCTTCATTCTGAATTCTGAATAAGATCCACACCACCTACATCCTATGAAATAGTGACCAATGTCCAGGACAGACACAGATCCATCAGCTCTATTCTAAATCCCCAATTAGATCCACACCACTTACAGCCTATGAATTAGTGACCAATGGCCAAGACAGACATAGATCCATCAGCTCTATTCTGAATCCCCAATTAGATCCACACCACTTACAGCCTATGAATTGGCGACCAATGGCCAGGACAGACACAGATCCATCAGCTCCATTCTAAATAACCAATTAGATTCACACCACTTACAGCCTATGAATTAGTGACCAATGGCCAGGAAAGACACAGATCAATCATCTCCATTCTGAATCCCAAATTAGATCCACACCACTTACACCCTATGAATTAATAGCCAATGGCCAGGACAGACACAGATCCATTAGCTCTATTCTGAATCCCCAATTCAATCCACACCACTCACAGCCTATGAATTAGTTACCAATGGCCAGGACAGACACAGATACATCAGCTCCATTCTGAACCTCAAATTAGATCCACACCACTTACATACTATGAATTAGTGACCAATGGCCAAGACACAGATCCATCAGCTCCATTCCAAATCCCAAATTAGATCCACACCACTTACATCCTACAAATTAGTGACCAATGGCCAGGACAGACACAGATTCATCAGCTCCATTCTGAATCCCCATTTAGATCCACAACACTTACAGCCTATTAATTAGTGACCGATGACCAGGAGAGACATAGATCCATCAGCTCCATTCTGAATCCCAAATTAGATCCACACTACTAACAGCCTATGAATTAGTGACCAATGTCCACACAGATCCATCAGCTCCATTTTGAATCCCCAATTAGATCCACACCACTTACATGCTATGAATTGGTGACCAATGGCCAGGACAGACATGGATTCATCAGCTCCATTCTGAATCCCCAATTAGATCCACACCACTTACATACTATGAATTAGTGACCAATGGCCAGTATGGACACAGATTCATCAGCTCCATTCTGAATCCCCAATTAGATCCACACCACTTACACGCTATGAATTAGTGACCAATAGCCAAGACAGACACATATTCATCAGCTCCATTCTGAGTCCCAAATTAGATCCACACCAATTACATACTATGAATTAGTGAACAATGGCCAGGACAAATCCAGATCTATTAGCTCAATTTGGAATCCTCAATTAGGTCCACACCACTTACATACTATGAATTGGTGATCAATGGCCAGGACAGATATAGATCCATCAGCTCCATTCCAAATCCCCAATTAGATCTACACCACCTACAGCCTTTGAATTAGTGACCAATGGCCAGGACAGACAGATCCATCAGCTCCATTCTGAATCCCAAATTAGATCCACACCACTTACATGCTATGAATTAGTGACCAGTGGCCAGAACAGATGTATATTTATCAGCTCTATTCTGAATCCCCAATTAGATCCATGCCACTTACATGCTATGAATTAGTGACCAATGGCCAGGAAAGACAAAGATTCATTAGCTCCATTCTGAGTCCCCAATTAGATCCATACCACTTACATGCTATGAAATGGTGACCAATGACCAGGACAGACACAGATCCATCAGCTCCATTTTGAATTCCAAATTAGATCCATACCACTTACACACTATGAATTAGTGACCAATTGCCAAGACAGACACAGATCCATCAGCTCTATTCTGAATCCCGAATTAGATCCACACTACTTACATGCTATGAATTAGTGACCAATGTCCAAGACAGACACAGATCCATCAGCTCCATTCTGCATCCCCAATTAGATTTACATCACTTACAGCCTATGAATTAGTGACCAATGTCCAGGATAGACACAGATCCATCAGCTGCATTCTGAACCTCCAATTAGATCCACACCACTCACAGCCTATGAATTAGTGACCAATGGCCAGGACAGACACAAATTTATCAGTTCCATTCTGAACCCACAATTAGGTCCACACCACTTACATGCTATGAATTAGTGACCAATGTCCAGGATAGACACAGATCCATCAGCTGCATTCTGAACCTCCAATTAGATCCACACCACTCACAGCCTATGAATTAGTGACCAATGGCCAGGACAGACACAAATTTATCAGTTCCATTCTGAACCCACAATTAGGTCCACACCACTTACATGCTATGAATTAGTGATCAATGGCCAGGGCAGACACAGATCCATCAGCTCTATTCTGAATTCCAAATTAGA
>JBBPKB010000369.1:0-13986 GCA_038089035.1 Boletellus dicymbophilus
ACGCTCCAGGAGTATCATACTTCCAGAGTGATCCGGTTCTACAACGGGGATTGGACACTATACTTAAATATTGATGTTCCTAGCCACAAGGAAGCGCCGGAGATCATCTCGAAGATGGAGGAGGCGACGGGTATCTCGGCTCAAGCCTTGGTAGCACTTCAATCAGGCCTGGACGATATCCGAGAGAAGTTGTATCTAGCTTCGAACCGGAAAACGTCCATTGTTGAGGACGCGGCATACTCATTACTTGGAATATTTTCTATGACCTTGCCAATTGTATATGGGGAAAGGGACAAGGCACTCGGGCGACTGTTGGCACAGCTTCTCACGAGCTCTGGAACAGCTGTCTACCTGGCAATATTGTTGTATTCAATCAGATGCCGACTACCCACATTCCATCGAGCATCCAGAATGCCGACATAAAGACAACAACCACTATACTTCAGGCATCTTCACTCGATTTTGCATCAGCCACGCAGTTGTATGATCGACTGTATGAGCTCCCGGTGCCATCGTACGTAGGACAATGGATGAAACTTCCATGCCTGAAGTTTAAACTTATCACACTCTCAGAGTAGATCAGGAAACATTTTTCATGCACAAACGACTGCGCTCGGGATCGTGGAGATCAGAACGAAAGAGGATCATTCTGTGCTGAGTCCTTTATACCTTGTTCACCCTTGGATCGACTTTCTCCTCGACCGACAGCCTGTCGGAGTGATCATACACAAAGAGAACTTAGATTTTACGTCTTTCGCTGCAGCAGAGTTGGCACTGATTCCTGACATTTCCAATGCGGCGGCGGGCGGGCAGAGAAGCGCCTCGCAGCCCATTCGGTAGTCAGACGCGGTGTCGCTTCGGCCCCCTTCGCCCATGTTAGAAGCAGAAAAGTGGGTGCGGGCTCTTCGACTCGTCGCTCGGCTGAGACAGCCGTTTGGCGCGCTGTTGTTTACGCCGACGCGCCAGAACGTGGCGGAATATAGGAGGGTCGCACCGGAATGTCTGATCACGGTTCAGGTTGAACAAAGCTTGTAGATAGTGTATGTATATTGGACGTACTTTGAGCCTTGCCAGCTCTTTCCCTGGGCTTCTAGTCTCGGCCAGCGTTATTTGGCAGTGTTGAATTCTAGCGCCCACATCTTGTCTCGCGAATACCAAAGCTTCTGGTATTTTCACAATTGCTACCGGCTACCTCGCGCTGCAACGCATAATATATGCAGGCCTACCTCGGTACAGCGACCCCCCGAGCGGAGCACCCGGTCCCCCTCCTCACTATGACCGACGCCATATGCGTCTAACCAGGCTGCGCAGGCTGGACGCAAGTGCGGCGGCAACTATTCAGCGGGATTTGTTACTCAGGGCGAAGCCGCCGCACGCTGCTACGACCAGGTGCACTGGCTTTTCAGCTGGGAGCACAGTTATCGAGGGCGGAGCAACAAATCTACTTGTCGAGCTGTGTCGCACTGACGAGGATGGTGCATTCTTTTCATCTGACTTTTTACGCTCTTTGTATGACATAGGTTGGGACGCGGTCACGCCCCTGCTCACGGGACGGTCCTGCCTGGCATCGTCCGCGCTTCCTGCTTTGCTCTCGCTGTCGACCCAACCCTCTACGGTTCCGTCTCCACCTTTTGTGGCCAAGCATCTGAGGGGACTTTGAAACTGCACACGGTTGAATGCACGTTCACAATGCAAGTCCCCGCACGCTGGTCCCCCGAAGCACGGTCCTCGAAGTTATGTGCGTCGGAATAACTGCAATCGTCGTCGCCATGCACTGCATCGGGTTCCAAGCCGAGCGCGCGACATGCTGATACGTCCATCACCGTACAACACGGGCCCTTTGGGCGGGTGTTAGATAGGTTGTACTTGAACGTGAGCACTGGGGCAGCTGGTCGTCCAAAGCTGTATTTAGCACGTTCAAGCCATTTCCAGCAAGTGAAAGGAAAACATTGGCGGTCAAACACATCGAGGTTGCGTCCTAGAAGCAAAGAGTACGAAGGCGTGTTGATTAGGTCGACTCAGGCAAGAACGCACGTTTGAACGCAACGATTGCAAGGCTGGGGCAGGGATAGGAGGGAACAAATACCTTGGGGCATCATAGATAACTGTAACTCACCCCTACAATTGCAGTGGCTTCGGTATGCCGCTCGCGTCGTCGACCGCAAGAAAGCGTATGAAAGGGAAGAAGCGCCCAGAACACGAGGCAATGATCGACTGGCTTCACAAGCAGACGCGCAGGCACATGCCAGGTGTGGACGAAACGATCATCTTGCAACCCTTTGCTTGAACCCCTGACCGAGAATTCGTTCCGAACGACGCCTAGTGCAAAAGGCTGGTGAGTACAAGTAAAAAAATGGGAAGTGAAGTATTCACCTCGAGTAGAAGTCAGCAAGAGCAAGGTGAGAGAATGAACGGTGAGAAGCAAGACAACAGAAATTGTGGAAGCTGACTACCTTCACCTGCGCCGTGGACAACAAAGATTCGGATCCGGTCAGCGTTAATACCCAGAGTTACATAAACTGCGTCGCATTCCTTGCAGATGGGAAGTGCCTCGTCAACGGCCATGATAATGGGAAGATTCGATGTTGGGGAGTGAAGGATGGAAAAGAGGTGGGCTCGCCGATGGATGCAGGGAATGCTGTTTGGAGCATTGCGATCTCACGAGATGGCAAATGGTTCGTGAGCGGGACACAAGATGGCCAAGTCGCAGTGTGGAGTGTGGAAAGTCGCAGAAAGGTGGTCGAATTCAAAGCTCACAGCGAATCACTCTTCGGTGCTGGGGGAAAGGTAGTGACCGCAGTGGACGTGTCGTCGGATGCAGCGAGAATCGCGACCGGATCATACGACGAAACTGCCAGTGTCTTTTCGCTCACGACTGGCCAGCGACTCCTCGGTCCACTCAAACACGACAGCACTGTGGTCGCGGTTAAATTTTCACCAGACGGACGACGCGTCGCCACTGCCGCCTTGTATCGTGGCTCTGTTCGGGTCTATGATGGCCATGATGCGCGCCTTCTCCTCGACTTTCCTATTTTCGTCTACAAGGTCGGCAACAATTCGCTTGCCTGGGCCAGTGACAGCAAAAAGTGTCAAAAGATGGTGACATTCACTCTCTCGACGTGTCAACCGGGAAGACGCTCTCGAAATGGGCCATCCATAGTACCGAAGACCCCGCATGCATATCCCTAGCATGCAACGACGCATTCCTAGCAGCCTCTGCCGGGTCATCAGTATCATTCTGGGACACTATCACACAAAAACAGATCGGTCCCGTCATTCGCGATTTAGGTGCCGTCTGGCGTATGGTCATTTCGGAAAACTACGATATGGCAATTGCCGGAGGCACGAACTTCATCGTGCGTGACCTCATTGACATTTTACCCTCTCAATACATCGTACGTGCGTCCACTCTTCAGGCTTCCCAGTTACATAAAACCATTTTTTCTACAACAGACTGTCAGACTTTCGTACATGAGAACCGAAATAGCTGCTCTCGTGGAGCAAAACCGTGTACAGCAGGAGCGTTCTGGTATTTTTGCTAAGTCATCCCTACTTGGCTACTTTTCTATTGTTCACGTCAGATGAACGAATAGCGACTCTCGAGAAAATGGTTGAGGACGTTCAGACCCAGCTCGCAGACTCCCAACGCATCGCCAGAGAGAAAGAGGAGAGCTTAAATGAGATTAACAGACGGCTGCATACAACATCGAGTTAATTCATCTTCCTCCTCGCCTTTGTGCTCCCTGACCAAATTCTGGTTAGAGGAACAAATATCGATTCTGGAACAACTCGTTGAAGATCTCCGTACCCAACTTGATGACTCGCAAGGCGTTGTCGCGTCACTACGCCAAAAAAATGCCAATTCAAGTATGTTCATTGCGAATCTTGATGGTTCCCTTTAATCTGCGCACGGAATAAATAGAAAGCACCGTTGAAGCACTCCACGCCGAACTGACGGACTTGCAACAAAAAAATAATCACCTCACAGGGACCATCAATGCACACCATCGAAAACACGGATGTGAAACTATGTATACAAACGGCCAGGTCATAGAGGCCGCTCAGTGCCTTTGCGAGATTATGAACACTGAAATTAAAGACGTGAAAGTTGACACAGTCATTGAAGATTGGCTTCCTGGTGAGTCTCATCACCGATAGAAAATTTTATTGACTCCCGTCATTAGCATTTTCTCGCAAATGTATCATCGCGCTTGAAAACATGGGAAACGAAGCCTCAAAACTTCGGAATCGTGACAAAGCACTTAACGCCTACTCTACGGCGCTCTGTCTTGCGCTCTTAAACGAAAATGATTTATTAGTCAAATGGATGGAGACCATGTTACCCCATCGCTCGATTGACCAAATAACGGATGATGCCATCGTCAAGGTAAGATCTAGATCATGTGCTGTTTCGCGACGTTGATTGTATTTTTGGATCAGTTTGAACTACCTCGATTCAGTGTTTACCGCACGCTTTGTGATATTCTCCAACGAGATGGTCGTATCAATGAGGCAATCGAGTGTTTTCAACGAATGCAAGACGATCTGGAAGTGGATGCAGGAGGCGAGCGAGCGGATTGGGAACTAGGTGAGTAATCATGGAAAGAGCGCATCTCAACGCTTGTCTGAGTAAACTATGCAGATTTCCGACAGCGATGTTCACAGAACTTGAAAAACTTGCCGACGTTGCAATGGACTCTCGAGATTATCCTAAAGTTGTCGAACTCCTCTCAAAAATATTATCATTCAATGCAATGAACCGGTCGGGAGCTCTGACCAAGCGAAGCAGAGCGCGAGGGATGATGAAATTGTGGGGGGGTGCGCTGGAGGATGCAGACGAGGTACGTTTCTTATTCTGGAAGATGATATCAATAAAACGGCGTGCAGGTGATCAAACTCGATCCATAATCTTACCGAGGCTACGAGTTGAGGCATGCCGCATTGCATGGTGCAGGACGGTATGCCGAGGCCGTCCAGGCATTCGATACAATGCTATCTATGCTCAAGAGAACCCCTGACAAACATGGTCAGTTTTTTCCTCGATTTCATTTTCGTCTCTTATACTGAGATATCGACGATAGAAATACAGTATGTGGATGCAAGACCCACGATTCGGAGCATTATCGACACGACCATTTCGCAACTGCCATGTGTACTCATAGACACCTCCACGACTCGGCTCTGTGACAGGAAGCAACTGGAAAGTGTATTCAGGGAAGAACCCATCTACTATGAACTTGTTTCCTCTATGAAAACGGCATTGGACGATGGACGTATCCGAGAAGAGGTGGAAAAGTTCCGCCGATATGTGATGTTCTCACACCGGTACGAAGAAGGAGAACCCTCGTATCAGGATGTCCAACAGCTCACGGTGGATGGGCTGGGAGAACTCCAAGTTGAGGAAGTACTGTGAAGTCGTGCGTGAGCTCGGGTTCCGGTGGGCATGGAGTGACACATGCTGCATTGATCAAAAAGACAATGTCGTACTGCAAGAATCCCTGGTTGCCATGTTCGATTGGTATCGCAAATCATCCCTCACGATTGTCTACCTACTTGATGTCTCGTCAAAGTCTCGGAGGCCTGATGGACTCCGGTGGAGCATCTGGAATACCCGTGTGTGGACCTTCCAGGAATATGTGGCTGCTAAACGAGTTCTGTTTTACACAAGTGACTGGAAGCCATACCTTGGATTACCATTGACGAACCACAAGGAATCGCCCGTTATTCTTTCAGAAATGCAGCAGGCCTCGCAGGTTTCTGCAGAAAAGTTAGGCGCACTTGGACCCGGCCTCGACAGAGTACGAGAGAAACTGTTCCTGGCGTCGAGACGTCAGACAACGAAGGTGGAGGATATTGCATACACTCTTTTGGGCATCTTCAAGGTCGCATTCCAGTCATATATGGCGAGGGCACCCGCGCAGTTGGCCGATTCCTTGAGCACGTTCTGATGGGATCACGTGATGTCACTGTTCTCGCTTGGACTGGTATCGCGAATGAGTACAACAGCTGTCTACCCTTGGATCTGTCGGTCTACTGTGACATCGAGCCAGCACATGTACCCCCGCTCATGGAGATGGCTGAACTGGATCGAAGAGTAAGAGAATTGCAGTTATCCTTGCCCAGACTGGACTTCTCCCTTACCACTAAGCTCTACGACTGGCTAGAGCAACTCAGGCCACCTACCCTCGTCTCAAGTGGACTGGAGATCCCCGGTGTTGTATCCCATGTCACGAGCATTGTTCGTTTGTCGGGACCAGATCCAGGGACAAACTTTTACATATACCGGGCGACGACGGACATATTTGGTGATATCGAAATCAAGACTGCGACGAGTAGCTGGGCGAGACCAAAGGGTCTCTGCCTGGTTCATCCGTGGATTCGCCCTCTGCTTGACCAAGAGTTCTCGCGTTCCGAGGATGGACTCGAGGAGCTCGACAAGGCACTCCGGATGGTCGTTCGCCTAAGGCAGCCATTTGGGGCGCTGATGTTTGAACAGGTCTCGCGCAAGGAACATAGGCGTGTCGCTGCGGACTGTTTGATCATGGCTCGGATACAGGAAGGTGTTTCGATGTCTGATGTGTTAGTGTTGAAGCGCGAGGTAGCTTGTAGTCGTCGTGAGAATATGATAAGCTTAGATGGTCATGCGATAAGATGCGGGTGGTAGGAATGATTATTAGGTCCCGCTACTACGCTACCTCTTATATACTGGTCCAATGTATTAGTAGACCCTATAAATTATATTATGCACCCTATTGTGCGTTCGGCCTGTAGGGGTGTGCACATTTGCCCGCTCTGTAAGCAGGCCCCTTGCCTACTAAATGGTACGATTATGTAATCGGCAGCTGCGGTCTTGGATTACTACGGATTGCTCCATAGCTATTTATTTATGCTCCAACAGTATTTATGAACGGGTCATTGACAAATGTAAATTTAGGTTGAAGCGAACAAGGATACTCATGTTCAGCCCGTGGAACTCGGTCAGCCTAAAGCTGTTTCTGTAGCGATGAAATCAATACCGCCGTAATCAGGGCGGCTGGATAAGGTGTACGAGGTTTTCAAAAATATAAATGAAAGATCCACAGAACGCAGTTGTTCAATGACAGAGTTCATATTCTGCCGGTCAAAAACGTGGATACCTTGTACTGCATTTTTTCCCTCTTTTTTCAATCTCGAAACCAGAATCAGAAACTGCGCAAAATAACAAGCCTTTCAATTCATCTCTCACCTTGCACACTTCCCCGCACGTGGGAGTGGTAATCAACAGCATCGCGATCACGGAAACGCAAGATCAGATAGCTGATATCTTAAAATCGTCACGGATGTCGATGACTCAACCGCGATTATCGAACACGACCGCCGTTTTGTGTCACAATCTGCGCGATTGCGCTAGTTTGAGGGAGTAACTTTAAAAAAGAACGCACGTTTTCGAATCCCTGTGCGATAGGGTTAGAGTTATTCGACGCTGACCATCCTTGTCTCGTCCGAGGTCGCTGAATGGTTGTCTATCTCATTCTATTGCAGGACTTCCATCAGTCTCACTTCCTCCTCTCCGTTTCCTACATTCCGGACCCTCCCAGCTCCGTCAAAAAATACGCCGATAGCTCGACGTCCACCAGGGAGACACATTAACTTCCAAATAGTGTTGTCGGGCGACGGGATGACGCGAAGCAGCCCAAATCGAGAACCACTCATCAAGCTCAACTGTTTAGAACCTAGACAGCTTGCTGTAACGCGCGCGTGAAGTGTGGTGCGAGATGATTAAGAGATTAGAGCATCACGGAAGAAAGGAGGAGTACAGTCTCCAGAACACACATACAGCAAGTGTGGTGGTCGCGAGGCGATTCATGGCGCCCATGGCAATCCACCGGTCTCTCAACTTCGGCGCTCAACCTTGATGGCACTTACAACATGTGACATGACCACAGAGTCAGCGCCTGAATAATACGAAACAGTTAGAAATAGGTAGTTTCAACCCGTAATGTGGAGTGCTGGGCAACGACTCGGGCGAAAATTTTTTCAGCAAACGGAAAACATTACGGTAGGCAAACAAATGTAAATGCTTATCGGTCATGGGCAGCTGGATTTGCTAGTGCTAGGAGCAATTTTGTGCATGTCTCGAGCTCGTCAACAGGCTGTATACAGTCTAAGTTATACTTCGATACCGATATCCAAGTCCATGGTCAACCACATCCAACCAGTCACTGTTGGAGGGTGGCAGGCAAACAATATTATGTTCGGAAATCTCTCGTCCACCGAAGCTTGCATTGACTACCTAGCTCCACATCGAAGTAGTCCTAACATCAAGATATGAAATACAGGGTTATACACATACGTCACTTGTTCGACCGTTCAACAAAAGGTATCTGCTGCGATTACTTCGAATTCCACCTCATCATTCCTGTCATCCATACGATTAGATGACCGCTCGCCATCTGTCGACATGTTGGCCATCGAACCGCTGAGCCCATTATCGCCCTTTTCTTCCGTGTAATAAGGATAGCAATAAGCGATTATCTGAAAGTTGACGGCGCTGTATATGCGCACCTTCGTCACTGCCTTGCGAGAGTGTGTCGTGCAGTTTTTTTCCATACCCTTCGCAGCTCCAACTTGGACCATGGAATACGATCATCCGACAATTTAAATCTGACGCTGCCTATAAGTGTGATATATGGTCAACGAAATACATATTTCATGATGTAAATGCAACTCACGAAGCATATCAACGAGTTTATCTATCTTGCTAATCTCTCTTGTGTCGCCATTTGGCATGGAATGTGAGGCGGACGTCGATGATTCGGTTTGTCTGCGGAAGCAGCAATCGAAGGTCAGGCTAATAAAAACCTCACCTGGCTCCGTGATCACGGCGAATCTCACTCACATCGAATTCATGTCCGTATTGTATTCCAAACTAGGAAGTAGAAACTTTCGCGCGCTTGAAGATAAATTAAAATGGACGAAACCAAGTGTTAGGTGAAGTCTCTTCAACGTTGCGAGATAAACCTGATTAAAATAGATGGGTCACAATGCAAAGAAAATAAATGATATATACCAGTTCCCGTAAGCATATTTTGAACATGCGCTGGAGTCCATCACGCGAAAGCGGCGAGTTGGTATGGATTGCATGTATATCTACTTCATCGGAAATCGTGTGCGAAGTACCACCTTCGTATGTATTTTGACCCGTGCCACACATAGGAAGTGGGCTGGGCTCAAACGAATCTCCGGTAAGAGGACCCCATCCAAGTATCTTGAATAGGCGTGAGCAAACTAAATTGAAAGTAATTTACAATCGCTCACGCTAAAATCTACCTGATACAGCTGTTCTGCTCCAAGCCAATGTGTGTCGTAAGGTGGTGGTGGTGGTTGCGCGGTGCTGCTATATGGTGGAGGGCATACATCGTCGGGAAGCACCGGGAGTCCTGGGAAACATGGGCGAGCTGTCGTAGGTGCTCGCCAGACATAGACTCTACCGGTGACCCTTGTTGCCACTGCCACAAATTTTCCACATGGCGAAAAACAAACTGCTTTCAGAGGAGCTTTATGCTGAAGAGTTTTTCCGACTGGACTACCTGTGGTTGCATGCCAGAAACGAACTGTCTCATCAGTTGATGCGCTCGCAAGGATGGGCTCGTCTGGAGAAAGGGAGAGTGAGAAAATCCACTCGGTGTGACCAGTCCAAGGATATCCGATCTGTTGTCCTGTGGCGGAATTCCAGCAGCGAATGGTTTTGTCCCACGAACCGGAATACAACTTGTTTCCATCATGTGACCATACCAGAGCGGAGACCGGACATTTGTGGCCTCTGATTGGACCGAGGATGAGTGTGCCTTTCATTACGTTATACAAATATATGAAGCCCCAGTCGTCACAGGCAAGTTTGTCGCTGTCGGGAGAGAAGGACATGGCCGAAACAGCTCCAACCTTGATGGTCCGGATGACTTTCCAGTCTTCGCCAATGTCATAGATAATCACAGTTCCTCGAAAAGAAATCGCAAGAAGCACACCGTTTGGCGAAACGGAAATTACTGGAATGTCTTTACCCTTTGCCGCGCCGATGTGAGACCATTTTTTGACGGGTCGGTTTAACCCGACATCCCACACCTTGACCGTCCCATCTTTATTGCAACTGATGATATTTTTTCCTCTCGAGGACACAGCAATGTCATATAACTTACACCGACGCTGTGTGACCCGCCACTCTTGCAACGGCTTCCCACTCTCCAAGCCCCAGACTGCTGCTCCGTGAGTAGCACAGACCGCAACTCGACCGTCGGGGAGATAAGTAAGATCTTGCAGTGTTGAGAACCGTGTCGGGATGACGAGATGGGGCAGGGGGACATCGTCGTCAGGTTGTGTGGCGCTTGACATGGCTAAATTGCAAGAGCAGTTGGTGGCTGTCTATCGGTCACGGAGGCTTATATATGTTGACGCATGTGGCGTTCACCGCCCATGCACAGGTTTTTATGTGTAAGTACACGCACTGTTCTGTTCCGTGGACTCGGAGTTCATTCCAATATTGATTGTAACTTCGCAGGCGATGCCAGTGCTCGTGTCAGATATTCCAACTCTTGTGCGCACGTCCCCACGTCTGACCTTGTTGCAATGTCGTCACCACCACCGTCCACTTTGTCCCTCGTCTTCGTTGTGGCGCAATGTTATTTCTCATAGGCATTATGAGGTGGTTGTTGTGTCAAGTGGTGGCGTCGGTCATGCACACTGTACGGGTCCTCGTCATGTTAAACCCCCACCACTGATGTCCTTGTTCTCGTCCTCGTGCCACGACATTGACCCCCCGCGTGCCGTCGTCATCATCTGTGTCCCATGGGATTTGCTACACATGCGTCGTTATCTCTGCCATTGTTCCATCCTCGAGTAAGTAACCGATTCAGGAGTCCTTGTCGGGTTTCCTCCTTGAGAAATGCGTGATTAGCAGCAGTATCTCGAGTAGAAAATGCGTTCATGGAACTTCTGAACGGAGCGGGCGGATAGGGATGCGGGTTTAGTCAAGTGATTTCTTACTTGTTATACATCATCGTACAACGAATTAATGATATCTCGTAAACTGAAATCGGAAGAAAGGAAATCGGGCGACGATCTGTCACTACCCCCACCATTAGGATCATTGTCCTTGTCATCCCACTCCAGCCTATAAGGTGTTGGCAATTGGTTGTGTGAACACTGAAAAGCATCGCTAGAGTTTTGGATAGGGAAACAAAGGCAATTTATGTATACATTTGCATCCAAAACGTTGTCATAATACTAGTACAAGTGATTCTGATACCTCTAGTTAGACGCTAATTTGACAACAGCTAGTTGCAGGTGATAAAAATGGAACAAAAGGGCTAACTAATAGAAGATTCAATATCATCGTAGTCAGGGGGCTTCGTGTTGGATTGAGCAAGCCGCGCTCAGTCCAGGGCCGCAGCGCCCAAAACGTACCGTATGATTTGTTTATTTTATTCGCTGATTTGATTTCGCCCCGGTCGTTTCAACATGCCGAGTACCGGCGCGTACATTGTGTTTTTTGTCTATTGATACATGACTCACGTATTGTACAGTGCTTGGGCCGCTAGGGACCAAGCACGCCCTTTTGTTCATTGACTCTTTGTCTCGTATATTGCGTCCGTCCGTTTGTATATTAGACGCAGTTGTTTCGTAGTCTCCCTCAGTCCGTTTGCCTGTGCACGAGACTGAGGTGAGCCCTTTATATTCATATGATACTTATATCAAGCTTACCTTATATAAGATTTACAAAGGTGCGCACGAAAGCTATCAGGCTATCAAGCGACAGCAGTTCTCAGTCTCGTGCACAGGCAAACGTACTGGGTAATCATACCTATCAAGCGACAGCAGTTCTACGACTAAGGTAAGCTTAATGTAACTATCGTATGAATATAAAAGGGCTCACCTCAGTCTCGTGCACAGGCAAACGGACTGAGGGAGACTACGAAACAACTGCGTCTAAATATACGAACGGACGGACGCAATATACGAGACAAAGAGTCAACGAACAAAAGGGCGTGCTTGGTCCCTAGCGGCCCAAGCACTGTACAATACGTGAGTCATGTATCAGTAGACAAAAAACACAATGTACGCGCCGGTACTCAGCGTGTTTAAACAACCGGGGCGAAATCAAATCAGCGAATGAAATAAGCAAATCATACGGTATGTTTCGGGCGCTGCGGCCCTGGACTGAGCGCGGCTTGCTCAATCCAACACCTTAGTCGTAGAACTGCTGTCGCTTGATAAGTATGAATACTAGTCCGTTTGCCTGTGCACGAGACTGAGAACTGCTGTCGCTTGATAGCTTTCATGCGCACCATTGTTAATCTCATACTTCGTGTGCGCACCGATTCTCCGAATATCAGCATACGACCACTTGTCCCATGCAGCGATGAGCATAGCAGGTAACTCTTCGAGGTCGTTGTATAATTTTTGATCCGCCTCTAATCACCCAAATTCGGGGTTAAGCAAGCCACCGGAATGCAAAAGGATGTAGCTTATAAGGTACTGATAATAAAGTAACCGGGGAGGACCCAAGCGCCTTGTCCATTGACTTGTTCACCATATTGTCGAGGTAATCATAGCCGCTCGGTGTCTGAGAGAAAACTGGCACACCGTTTCTTGCTACAAATTCACTTAGCTGCAAACAAACAATCGTATATACAGAACAAAGCATAAATGGAGAACAATCGATCGGTAACATTTGTCTATTATTTTAGCCAAGTCGTAATGCTGGGGTGACAGTACCCGTTCAGGAGCAATGTGAAGCAAGCGCGCTGTAAACGATGCGCCCACTAAATCTGAATCACACCTCTTATCGCTTGCGTACAAACCGGAGCTTTTGGCGCTCAATAACACTGCTCAAGAAATTGTGCCAACCCGCGACAATTACAGTAACTATTTATATCCGTGATCCAGGCATTAAGGTCGACGTAAGATAAACTTGACAGCGGAAATTCCCAAGTTCAATCGATTGCACCTATTCGCACGACCTTCGTTAACATCTCGATCGATTCCCCACATACACAACCCTGTCTATATGACCAAGTCAGAATCAGTACAAATACCCGCAGACTGGCCTCGAAGCAACCGACGACGAATCGGACCATCTACGCACGTCACAGCTTAAGCTTCCAGGTCCAGTTATGTCGTGGGCGACATTAACTAGCAATTATTTGTGAACATGACTTGAACCAACGTGGATCGGATACTGGTAAAAAAAACTCTCTGAAGTACAAAAAGATAGCAGTTGCACCTCTTATTATTGTCCAGCCGTCATCAGCGTCGTCATCACTTTGTCATCTGCCTATCTGTTGTGTCCATGCACGGTCGGCATTAAATTGTCGTCAGCGTTGACATCGATTTGTGGTCATCCCCACACACACACAATATTGTCCAAATGGGCAAGTCATAATCAAGACATGTATCCACAGATTAGTTGACACGACTGACGACGGATCGGACCATAAAACTCCAGATTCGTTAATGTTGCAGATTGAGGTGAATAGGAACCATGTGTCCACGACCTCGACGTCTTTAGTCGACCTGAGGGTAAATACCGGCAAAAATTTCCCAAGTGCAATCGGATATCAATCGTACCTCTTATTATCGTGTCCTCCCTCCCACATGTACAACTCTGTCTCCCTCGATGGCGGAGTCGGAATCAGGACGGATAATCACATTAGCTGATGCAGCTGACGACGGTCCACATCATCTGCGTGTGTCTCAGGCCGAGTTTCAGGATTTGAGTACGTGTGTCCGTGACTCGGTGCCCTCGGTCGACGGCAGATAATATTGGCGGCGAAAATTCCCATGTGCAATCAAATATCGATCATGTAGCTCAGCACAGTCCAATTGTTATCGTTCACATACACTGCCGTGTCTACATGACCGAGTCAGAAGTAGTAAATTTTGACAACACCATCGACGACGGAACGGACCATCTGCGTGTGTCCCAGGTCAAGCTTTGTGTCGGAGATCAGC
>JBBPKB010000370.1:0-13971 GCA_038089035.1 Boletellus dicymbophilus
CCCTCTCCACAGTGACGATGGCAGCAACAAGGGCAGCTAGCGCCCACCACAACGATCGGGGACGAGGGCAAATTGATGGCGTGCACTTGCCGCAGCGACGGGCGGAGACAGGGGCAGTACAAGGTCGCGGCAATCGTGACCCCCTACTACCACGACGACGGCGACAGCGAGAACGGTGCCAATATCCTCGCCGACACCACGACAACACCATGGTAACTTACCCCCGTCCCAACCACACCGTGTCGGTGGCCACTCGCAACTCGCTTCCCCCCTCGACAGTATATCCTCTCTCTCTTGTCTACTCATCCCCTCGTAGAGGACGGTGCTCGTCCCTCGCCCACTACGATGGTGGCAGTGCAACGGCCCACCCCCACCGCCACGACGACGAATGAGGGAAACGGGGGCAGCTCACCCCCCCCTACTACGGATACGATATGGACAACGCAACGGCGCGCTCCCATGACAGCGGCAGCAAGGGCTGCTCAAATACGCTCTCAACCGCAATAACAACAGCAAGGGTGAGGAAAACGCAACAGCGCACCCATGGACAATATAACAGTGGGCACCTACCGTGATAATGACGCAACGGCGGGCCCCCACCACAGCGATGACGGTAGTGAAATGGCGAGCTTCTCAACAACAACGACGCGACCTCACCACAATGATGGTGACGAAGGTAAGAACGGTGCGACGGCGACAGTGAGGGAGAGTACATTGCAATGGCGGTGGGTTCGACATCAAACTACTCACATACCTGTTCACTGCACTTGTCTACTTTTTTAAATACTTTTGTATGCTTCTGTACTACATTCCACAGTTTCAGAAAACCCGGAGTGCATGAAGGAATGAAGTGCGATTTTTTCTCTGCTCCGAAAAAGCCGCGAAAAAGCCACGATTGTTAATTTACTGCTATCGTAGTAACTCTTTCAATTGGTTTTAGCTATGTGAGCACTATGTAGTGCAGTTGTTCCAGGCTCGGGTCTGCTGGCAGAGTGGCAAAGTGGCAGTTGGCAGTTTGGCAAAATTATTAGCAGTATAGTCTCGTGATCATGGACATGGAATGTCCTGTATATTACTGATACCTCTTCGAACAACAATAAAGTGCTCATGTCCCACTCTCCATCACTTGCTTTGTCCAATGCTGAGATATTCTCAATGAAACCCTGGATGCAATACCTTGTTAATCAAATCCAGCTCTTTCCAGTCATATACCTGACCCTTCAATACCTCACATCCATCAAGCACAAGTTGTGGATCAATCACACCATTTGTGGGCCTAGCATGGCACTTGAACAACTGAAAACAACAGCATGACTTGCTTTAAGTTTCTCATGGTCTAGCTTGTTGAATTCTTCAAGCAATTCTGCTTTGGTGATTGCTCCAGGACCTGCAAGGGTATCATTGTTACAACACCAGTAGAATACCTATTCAAAATGGTACACTATAGTTGTAGTCATTACCCTTGGAACACTTATTGGATCATTGATCCAAAAGATCCACAAGTAAAACCCTCTAGTTACATAACTAATACCCTTATTTACATTTCCTGTATACTTCTCTTCTATTTCCTCTTTATCTAAATCTGTACACTCCCCCATTGCACTTCTGTATTAACCTGGACTCACCTGGTACTTAGCACCTTATTTAGATCATAGGAAAGCATACAGCTTGGTCTGTGCACATACTCCTTAGGGTATAAATAGAGGCTTGCATGTACCATCTACCTTAGCCTAATCCACTTGTATTCTTGTTGGCATTCAGTCGCAAGGCTTGAGCTACAGAGTATTAAGGATGAAGCTATCATCTATCTCTGTCTTATTTTCATCCAACACTTTCTCATTACTTTGCCAGCTATAGTGGTCGCTGTAAGATTGTCCAGCCAGTGTGGTATCTAAAGGGCTTGCGCCTGGAAGGTCATAACACTTGGATTAGGCTATCATCCACTGCCTGGGCACTAGGGCTAAGATGCTGTGACTCTGAAAAAGGTTTTGCATTATCTCCCAATTCACAGGGACAAGTGACATACAGGTTATTGCCTAAGATTTCATTTCACTTATCTCTTGACACATTTGAGAGAAGCCCCTGAGAAGGGCAGAATTGTGACTCAAGTAGATTAGATCTTTGAAGACAGCCCCATTGGGTTGTTTACAGCGTCAGGGTCATGCCTGAATAAGCTTTGTCTGACCGGGTTAGCTGGGCTGAGGATCCATACAGTATCCAGTGCCAAAAGGCCAAGGTAGTCTGGGAAACCTTTACCCAGTATTCAGGCAGTCAGTATATGTGTAGATTGGTTACATCACTTAGGATACATCATTGTTACATCACTTCGCTTCACAGACACTACTATTTGTGATCTAGACAGTACTTCCTTCAATCACAGTGTTGCAGAATCCCCAGAGCTTGGTTGGAAGATACTAAGTAGTAAGGATGTTGAATACACCAGTGAATCCAGGAGGACCGTCCTTTGGATCAGCTCCATTACCCCAAAATACCATGGATGCACTCACCAATGCATTATCTAAACTCAATGATACTATGGATGAACTAAAGGAATGTTATGACCTTCCAGGCGCAAGCCCTTTAGATACCACACTGGCTGGACAATCTTACAGCAACCACTATAGCTGGCAAAGTAATGAAAAAGTGTTGGATGAAAATAAGACAGAGATAGATGATAGCTTCATCCTTAATACTCTGTAGCTCAAGCCTTGCGACTGAATGCCAACAAGAATACAAGTGGATTAGGCTAAGGTAAATGGTACATGCGAGTCCCTATTTATACTCTAAGGAGTAAGTGCACAGACCAAGCTGTATGCTTTCCTATGATCTAAATAAGGTGCTAAATACCAAGTGAGCCCAGGATAATACAAAAGTGCGGTGGGGACATGTACAGATTTAGATAAAGAGGAAATAAAAGAGAAGTGTACAGGAAAGGTAAATAAGGGTAGTGGTTATGTAACTAGAGGGTTTTACTTGCAGATCTTTTGGATCAATGATCCAGTAAGTGTTCCAAGGGTAATGACTACAACTATAGTGTACCATTTTGAATAGGTATTCTACTGGTGTTGTAACAAATACAGAATTTTCCTCTTGTATTGACATGGTTACACATTCATCAGAAATGCCTGGAGATAAGCCAACCCAATGAGTGCCACTATGGGGTGATAAAGCACTAGCATGTAGCACCTCATAGCCATGTTGGTCCAAAATGGACATTTCTCCCTTGATAATTTCTGCTCAATAACCTTTATTGGTTAGAGCTGGTATAGATAACAAACAATGAGGTGATGATGGTGAAAACCATACACCAGCTAATCTGATAGGCCGTTTATTCTTTGGATACAGTAGAACTGATCCAGGTCCTTTTAGAGTGATAAAACTTCCATCTGCAATTTCACATTGTTTTTCTTGGTTTTGTAAGGAGATGAAGTCATCCTCAAAAGGTGTAAGGTGTTGAGAAGCACCACTATCCATCATCCAGGATGTTTGATACATGTTGAACAAATATTTTGAATCTGAAGCTTTATGTGCATACACAATATAAAATGAATCATCATATATTTCAGAATAAAAATCATTGTTACATGGAGTCCAAGGATCTCCTATTCTATGTCAATGTGGTGTCCTTTCATTGTTTTCACTGTATGTCCATCTTCTTTCTTGCTCTTTTTTCCTTGTCCTTTCTTCTTCTTCATGATGAGTTCTGAAGAAGTCAAAAGTATCGACTTTAGTCCACTTTCCCTTTTTCTTTTGGGTAGGTGTTCTGATAGTCGGTAAGCAACTAGGTCCCACCTCAATGTGAGTTGGGGCAGGTGGGAGCCTGAAAAGGATGATTGTAAGCATAGTGGTTTGATGTAGTGGTGGTAGTGAACTCTGGTCCTTCTGTGATATTAATACTGCTATCCTCATCATCTCTCCAATCAATGCACTCTTCTTCAACATCTGCATGTTCTTTAAGAAGGTCTGAGAAGTCTTGTTCAGTATAGTTGAACAGTTCAGATCCTGATCCTTCATAAGTTTCTGGTAGGAGAGATTCTCTGATGGTGATATTAAATTGCATATCAATGATCATTTGGACTGTTTTGTTGTCCAGCAAGTCTAGATCAACCACCTGGTGTGCCTTTCCTTTCCCTTTCTTTGCCACAGCCAACTTGGTGTGCTTTCATGCTCCCTGTCCTTTACATGTGGACTTAGCACCATTTCCAGCCGATGGTTGTTTGTTCTGCAAAGGAGTCACAGTCCTTGATGGACCAGATGATTCCTTTTTATTTTTTGACCAACAATGTTCAGAAATGTGACCAACCTTTCCACAATGTGTACACTTTACCTAGAAAGAGGGTGCACTTTTTACTACTGAAATCTTTTTGATTTTGGCATGATCACCTATATGATCAATCAAAGAATGAGCTTTGCTAGTCCCAACATGAAAGCATGTGCTCTGATGTAGGTTCTGCTTGGCAAAGACTTTTGACACAATCACATCTGGCATAAATTGCACTTCCTCAATCATATGTATGAGCATGGAACACATAGGGGCAAAGGATGAAGGTAAGGCATTGAGGAGAATCATACCACCAATCTTAGCAGGGATGTTTAATCCCACATTTTGTGCTTGTTGTAAAAGTGCTTGAAAATCAGAGAGCTGAACCACTATTGACTTTCCTTCTTTGATGTGAAAATGAAGGATGTCCTGGAATATAGAAAAATAACCAGTTATGCCTTTTGGCACATACAAGGTTTCCAGTTCTGTCCAAAGGGTTTTCACAATAGAAATCTTGTCAACAAGGGCTTGATTTGCATCTCTGACTTCTTTATGATGTTGGGAGATGAGAGCTTGCATATTTATTTCACAGTAAGATCCAAGTATACCAGCAGCTTGGTGGTTGTTCCCTTCCCATTTGAGATGTTCCACTGCCTGTGTAGCTCCTGCTGGTACATTCTGCCATGTACTTGTTCCTGCTACTATGTCCCAAAGTGACATGATGGCCATAACATTGCGCATCTGTGCTGACCAGGTTACATAGTTGAAAGGTCCTTGAAGCCTTTTGATGGATTCAGTGACTTGCTTAGAAAGAACAGTTGAAGTCATATTGATTTAGGAAGGAAGTGGTACAAAAAGACCTAAAAAGAAAGAATAGTTATCAGCATTCAGCACTGGTATTTCAGTAGAAAAAGGAGTAAGAGCTTCTCCAGTTCTGATTCCCAATGGATTTGCAGGTCCTGCTATAAGTGGTCCTGCCAGAAGTCCCATGGATAAGTTCTTCTTTTTCCATTGTCTCCTATATTCCATATTCTTATTTCTTTTTCTTCATATCCTTCTCCATTCACTCCTATGGAATGTCTGCTTCCACTTCTTCCTTTTCTTTTTCTCTTCTTCTGTTAGTTTCTGGTACTTCTGAACATGGATTGTGACTTCCTTTGATTGTAAACCTTGTCCCCAATAATGCCAACATGGCACTATTTCATCCAAGATTCTTTGATTACAACAGAGTCGTTCAAAAAGGTTTAAGGTGATGAAAGGAAAAAAATGATAATTAACAATCTTTTCAGTTGGAGTATGCCATAAAAAAGGAACATGAGAATTGAGAAAAGGATGGTACATAGGAAGAAGTAGTCCATTTTCAAATTTAACCAAAAGAATAATAAGTTCAGCAAAAGTACAAGGAGATATAGATATAAAGAAACAGTCAGTCCTTCTTCTTAGTGATCTGTCTGTGTATGGAGCAGCATATATTGGAGGCATCAGCCAATTCATCAGCAACTTTCCATCAGTGCATTTGCATTTTTCTTGAACACCAGCTCTCTAGCTCTTGGAAATTCCTTTCAGAACTTGAGCCATCTCCTTATCAATGAGTTGCTGGGTGAGGTGAGCAATACGATTCTTGAAAGAAGTTTGCTGTCCTTTGAGTTCAGCAATTCTTTGTTCAAGAGTGGCGTGTTGTCAGTTGGACTCATTTTCCAACATCTAGTGTTGCATGCACTTGTTCGAGTTGTGCTGAATGTCCTGATATATTTCTGTGGTTAGCTGATCACATTGAGACCATAGCTCCTGGTTACATACAAAGAGTTCTTCACTTTGTTGGATGGCAGCTTGAAGAAGGTTTCTGTTTTCTTCAGCTTGTAGCTTATACATTTCCTTGTTTTCTTTTAAATACTCCACTCATCCCTTCAAGAAAGCTTCTCTATTGAAAGAATCTTTTAGTCCATGGATCAATTCATAAATAGAAGGGTTTTCATAATAAAACTTCTCCTGCATATACCTATCAAACTCAAAGTTCCACATGCACTGTGTGGGGATGTTGGGGTTTGTGGCACTGTGTTGAAGATGTTGCTGCTCAGCTTCTTTGTAGTCTGCTCCTAGTGTGAGCAGTGCTGGCTCCCTGTTGTTGTTCAAGACTGGCATGTTGGGATTCTTGGGATCTTCAATGAAGCCCCAATGTATCTCTTCCCTCAATAGTTCAGCTTCTAGTCCTTGAGCATGGATATCTGGCACAGAAAATTGCTTATACTGTTCCCAGAGTGTTTGAGACATAATAAGTGAGCTGTCCAAATTGTTACAGATGTAGGGGTGAAGATACTTGAAGTCAACATTGGGCTTGTTCCTTTTGTGAAGGTCCTTGAGTTCTTAGTATTTGAGAAAATCCCTAGAATATATTTCATAGCCTTGGTTGTGAACCAGTGCATGTTCTGTGAGACAATAGGTTTCTGTAGGAAAAGCCCATCCCATATTTTCTAAGACCGAGCATGTATGTTCTCCCCAATAAATAGACCTGCTGATATATGGTGCATAAGGAGAATCAATCCCTATGGCAAGCAAGGATATCCTTTCCTGATAAAAAGTGTGTCACTCCATTGTTAGCAGTGCAAGTTGATCAAGATCCTCAGCTATTCTGCTGGCTATGCCATGAGTCGAGTCAATCTGCAGGTATGGCATCAAAAACCTCAGGGCATTGTGCACTAGCACTAGGATTTGAGGTGGTGTTACTTGTATCAAGGCTGTTGTCAGTTCATCTATCTCCTCCTTCTTCTCTTTGTACCCTGGCATTGGGACAAGGTTGATCATGGTCTCATACTGCTGGCTGTAGTCATTCAGCCATATTGGATACTTTGGGATTGGAATCATTTCAGCCTTGTCCAGATCCTCTATGATAGGTGTAGTGGGTATGGAAGGGTGGATGATGGAGTCGTCCTCTGGTAGGAGCAGTAGAACTGCTTGGAATTGGGCTGGTGGCAGGTACAGACATGATGGGGAGTTCACTTGGCTGGTCTCTCATTGTTCCTTGAGCTCAGCTTGCACCTCAAGAAATGTGACTTCTGGTTTGTATATTAGCTCTAGTTCCTTGATGTCCTGCATTCTCTGGAATTTGCCTGGCTTGTGAATGTTGTTCACATTCTCTGAGATGTTGCACTCTACATTTTCAGCAGGTGTGGGGATGATTTCAGTTTCTTCACTTCCAATTTCCTCTATTGTTCTGGTCTCATTCGATTCCAGTCCTAGTGGGGGATAAAGCAGTGAAGGCAACTCATTGTCATCTATCTCTTTGAGATGTGTCCTCTCATTGCTCTCAGGTGACATCTGTTACAACACCAGTACTATACTTATACAAAATGGTACATTATAGTTGTAGTCACTATCCTTGGAACACTTACTGGATCATTGATCTTGATGATCCACTACTAAAACCCTCTAGTTACCTAAGAAACACCCTTATTTACCTTTCCTGTATACTTCTTCTCTATTTCCTTCTTATCTAAACCTGTACACACCCCCATCGCACTTCTGTATTATTCTGGACTCACTTGGTATTTAGCACCTTATTTAGATCATAGGAAAGCATACAGCTTGGTCTGTGCACATACTCCTTAGGGTATAAATAGGGGTTCACATGTACCATCTACCTTAGCCTAATCCACTTGTATTCTTGTTGGCATTTAGTTGCAAGGCTTGAGCTACAGAGTATTAAGGACAAAGCTATCATCCATCTCTGTCTTATTTTCCATCACCACTTCTTCATTACCTTGCCAGCTATAGTGGTCACTGTAAGATTGTCCAGCCAGTGTGGTATCTAAAAGGCTTGTGCCTGGAAGGTCATAACAACATCACAGATGAGGTTGAAAAGAGAAGAGAGGTCAAGGTTGGCAAAGAAGTCATTTAGGAGTGTTTTCATCAGGGGTAACAGGGATAGATGGTTGAGGTGTATTGATTGTGGAAGGGGCATGACTCTGATATTTGTCCGAATTGGTGAAAATGTTGTCAGGGAAAGATGGAGATGATTTGGTTGATAATAGACCAGGTACTTTCTGATCTGAAGATGGAGTGGAAGGTGGAGTGGGCAGTGCTGGAGTTGGTGGTGCAGTAGTATACACTGGTGGTTCTTCTTCAGCAAGGTTGTCATCAACGTTAACTAAAGCCAATGAAGAGGGAGTGGATATGATAATGTTTGACACAGTGACTTCAGAGATAGTCAACTCACATAGTAGATCACCTGTCTGAATCTGTGGTTCAAATGCATTAATCAACTCTTCAATAGGACAAGTTGAAAAACACAAATACACACTTTCTATGGTCCTATGAATAGTTCCTAGAAAGTCTTGATCAGGAAAAGGTGCTTGATATCCTGGCAAACAGTGGATTGTGTGGAGATTGGAATATGAAGGAGGATGTCAATGGTAGTCATTGAGATAGGAATCTGGAGGATGAACTGGAGTTGGAGGAATTGAAGATCCACCTACTGTTATGTTTGGTCCAGGTAGGAACAAATGTAGACTTGAAGAAAAAGCAAACATTCAGCTCAATGGTACAACAGCCGAAGAGACTACCTTCACTGAAGGATTTGTATCGGTGAAGTAGAGGCAAAGGTTTGACAATGTGAGCTCTGATGTGTTCGAGAGGAAAGAGTGGGTTAGACTCAAGTCTCGAGTAGATCTAGCTTAAGTTACAAGCTTGACTATCGAGGTTTTAAGTACTACTCTGGAGTGTGCACGGACCAAGAGAGGATAAGGAAATAGAGATATCATATGTGTAAAAGAGAATAACCTATTGGTTGAAGAGGAATCATACGATATACAAAATACAAGAAAGGAAAAGAAAGTCCATGTTGGAACAGACTATCGCCTAATCATAATGAGTAAGCGCTAAGGAAGAGAAAAGGGAGGATCCATGTTGGAACAGATCATGACTAAACATATATGACACAGTAAAGCATCTAAGTAATATATTGTAAACTAGAGAGAAAGTAAAGGTAAGAGAGTATGAATAGGAAAATTGTAACACCTACAATAGGGTGGAGAACTGCTTTGAGAACTTGTATAGGATTCTGGAGGTCATTTGACAGTTGAACTGTAATCAAATGTTGATTGATTAGCCCAGTCTGCTCATAGTTCTGAGTTGCAGCAGTAAAAACAAAAGAAAATTCCTCCACTCTTTCTCCTCTCCAATACATATGCCTGGGTGAGGCATTGTTTGAATGAGAAGATCCATGCTTAACTTCTAAGAAGCCTAGAGTGGTAAATGCCATATAGTTTAGAATATTCGCAATCAAATGACTGTGTCCTTCCAAATGGCATATGAAAAGATCAAGGATAGCCTCAAGCTCAGCTTCCTGCTCATTATGATTTGATATTGAACCTGAGCAAATGCATCACAAGTTGTCAGAATCATAACTCACAGGGCTCATAACCCTGAAAGAGTATGCTGGAAGGAATAGGTGTATAGCCTACCTATACTCTCTCACTCTGAGATGCAACCCTAATCTGTAGTATGGAAGATAGAGGCAGAGGATAGACAATAGGGATGAAACAAGTAAGGAAATGTACTTGTTGAGGAAGTGTGAGTCTTGAAAGAGAATCTACATAGTGTCCCCAAGAGGTATCTTCCATAGTTGAGAGACTGAGGCAAAGATACAAATCAGAGATGAAAAACAGCTTAAATTGTAGGCCATAAGGGCCCAGCTTATATACAGAATATTAGAGCGGAGTCTAAATATTCTAAAGTAAGAAACTCTAAATAAATGTTCATATATAAGAACATATAAGTCTAGAATGTTCTTTCTAGAACATTCTACAGAATTCTAAATAATTCTATATAACATTATAGATCATTCTAGAAGATTCTATATGATGTCATCGTGACATCATCATGACATCATGATTTGTAATATGATTGATAAGTGATAGAATGCTATAGAATATAATGTTCCATGAAATTCCAGTTTATTCAACAAATTGGTCCTCACAGGTTCACACCTGGTTTGGGGATGAGTATATGTTAGATTACTAGTGTGGGCAAACTCAGTTGCATGATACAGCAGACTATGATTAGGTAATTACCTAGCATGGACAAACTATGGTACAAGTTAGTGCAAGATAATAAAAAGGATAACTACAATGGGCTCACCTCAGTTGTGTGATACAGCAGACTGAGGTGACAGCTAGATACAGTGTCCCTTATATACAAGTGAATATGAGGTAGTATGAAAAGGAGAAAAACAGTTTGGGTGCAAAATGTCCCAGTGAGTATATGGAGTGGTAAGGTACACAATAAAAGATAGGAAAAAGTGAGTACAGCCAAGTTCCAAAGTAAGCATACATGAGGAATAGCACAGCTGTCCATATGATTGTGAGGGATGTAGCATGCACACTTTGGTGATCAACCCAGTCAGGCCAGTGGCCATGCATATGCTTGCTAATCCAACAGTATCACTGGTGGAACTGTACAGAACAATAGGCTCACAGGAGCACCTAGTTATGGTGTCACCATGAGTGGGGCCACGAATTTCACCATTGATAACAGTGCATGGTGTTGGATTAGCAGGTGGGCATGCAGCCACCCAACCAACCAGCATTGACAATCAACACACTTCTTGTGAGCATAGGTGATTATATAATATCAGTCTGCTGTATCATGCAACTGAGTTGTGTTGCTATTTTTCACCAGCATGCATTAGGTTACCTTTTATGGTAATTATTAGATAAGCTTAGAGCGTACAAACCTTCTAGTTTATTCCCTCAGTAGCTTGACATCTACTGAGGGTAAGTAGTACATTTACATCCTTTTTTCTACTGTACTCACCTATTGTAGACTCCATAGGTACATATTTTAATACAGTAGCTTGACATTTACTGAGGACTCCATAAGACTCCATAGAGCTTGGGTTCTTTCTCTGTTGAGACCTCTGCATGACCAGTAACAATTACTGGGAGCTTCCAATGAGTTGTGCACTAGTAATCCTACAGGTTATGAGCCCTGTGATTATAGATTGAATCAAGAATCTAGTTAAACTCACAAGTCACTAATATGTCCACCATAATTCTTGTCATTACTAATACCCTCCTGAGCTGAAAGAGTGCAGGAAGGAAGGGCTGACTCTCTCACAACTGAGGAGTGTAGTGATGAAGGGAATGGAATGGAAGTCAAGTAAAGAGACTGTTACAACACCAGTACTATACTTATACAAAATGGTACATTATAGTTGTAGTCACTATCCTTGGAACACCTATTGAATCATTGACCTTAAAGATCCTAGGATAAAACCCTCTAATTACCTAACACATACCCTTATTTACCTTTTCTGTACATTTCTCTTCTATTTCCTCTTTATCTAAATCTGTACACACCCCCATTGCACTCCTGTATTATCCTGGGCTCACTAGGTAGTTAGCACCTTATTTAGACTGTAGTAATGTGCACAGCTTGGTCCATGTTCATACTCCTTAGAGTATAAATAGGGGCTCGCATGTACCATCTACCTTAGTCTAGTCCACTTGTATTCTTGTTGGCATTCAGTTGCAAGACTTGAGCTACAAAGTATTAAGGACAAAGCCATCATCACTCTCTGTCTTATTTTCATTCAACACTTCTTCATTACCTCACTAGCTATAGTGGTCACTGTAAGATTGTCCAGCCAGTGTGGTATCTAAAGGGCTTGTGCCTAGAGGGTTATAACACTTGGATTAGGCTATCATCCAATGCCTGGGCACTAGGGCTAAGGTGCTGTGATTCTGAAAGAGGTTTCACATTATTCCTGATTCACAGGGACAAGTGACGTATGGACTGTTGCCTAAGATTTCATTTTGCTTATCCCTCAACGTGTTTGAGAGGAGCCCCTGAGAAGGGCAGTATTGTGACTCAAGTAGATTAGATCTTTGAAGACAGCCCCTTTGGGTTGTTTATGGCATCAGGGTCATGCCAGAATAAGCTTTGTCTAACCAGATTAGCCAGACTGAGGATCCATACAGTATCTGGTGCCAAAAGGCCAAGGTAGTCTGGGAAACCTTTACCCAGTATTCAAGTAGTCAGTATATATGTAGATTGGTTACATTACTTAGGATATGTTGTTGTTACATCACTTTACTTCACAGACACTACTATTTGTGATCTAGACAATACTTCCTTTGATCACAGTGTTGCAGAATCCCCAGAGCTTGGTTGGAAGATACTAAGCAGTAAGGATGTCGAATACACCAGTGAATCCAGGAGGACTGTCCTTTGGATCTGCTCCACTTCCCCAAAATACTATGGATGCACTCACCAATGCATTATCTAAACTCAATGATACTATGGATAAGCTAAAGGAAGACAAGGAGAAAGATATTTCTAGAAAGATCACAGATCCAGGGAAATGGAATGGAGATAGATTCGCATTTCGCATGTGGTGGCTAAAAATCAAAGTTTGGGCTGGGTGTAATCAATGGAAGCACAACAAATATCAAATCATTGCAGTGCTTAGTAGGATGGAAGGAAAAGCAGAGGAGTTTGCAAGGATAACAATGGAAAAATATGTCAAGAAGGAAGACACATTCAAAGATAGAAAGGCAAAGATCAAATATGGGCAAGATGCTTGGCCCTTATGGGACAGTTTCAAAACAGAAGTAAAAGATTACTTCCAGATCAAGATCTTAGCTCATGAGGCATTCAAGAAGTTAGAAAGATTATGACAACATGGTCAACCTATTGACCTCTTCCTCCAAGCTTTTGAGAATCTAAAGCACAAAGTGGACATAGAAGGTGAACATGCTGAAACTCTTCTAAAAAGGGCTGTAGATTACAAAATCTATTATCATGCTTCACTCCACACTACTGCCTCAGACTATGACAAATAGAAGAAGGTGCTAAGGGACATAGGATGCAACTTAGAATGAATGGCTTTAGAAAGATCTATGCCAATAATGCAGATCATGCCCAATAGAGGATGGTATCCACCACCTAGAGGAGCACCTCCTTCTCATCAGTTCACATGCACTGGAATCCAACCAGGAAGGGGAGCACCAATGGAGATAGATACACAAACCCTGAAATCTAAAGAAGATCATACCTGCTATGGATGTGGAAAGAAGGGACATATCTGGTCAAACTGCTTTCAAAACCCAAATAGGAAAGCAGTGCCATCTCAACCAAGATCTCAGCTCAGACAGCAGATCTGGGATCCCTATTACAGCTCCTATATGGATAGCCCTACAGAAACCAACAAAACAGGTGGAATTAGGGCACATTATGCAGATAGGCCATCACCTATTCCACCAGTAGATCTAGGAGCAGCTTACACTACTGAGGAAGTGGAGGCTTACTGGAGAGATAAGATAGAAGTTGAGACAAGGGAAAAGGCTACAGAATCTTTAAAATAAAGTTGTTACAACACCAGTACTATACTTATACAAAATGGTACATTACAGTTGTAGTCACTATCCTTGGAATACTTACTGGATCATTGATCTTAATGATCCTAGGATAAAACCCTCTAATTACCTAACACATACCCTTATTTACACTTCCTGTACATTTCTCTTCTATTTCCTTCTTATCTAAACCTGTACACATCCCCATCACACTTCTGTATTATCCTGGGCCCACTAGGTAGTTATCACCTTATTTAGACTGTAGGAATATGCACAGCTTGGTCCATGCTCATACTCCTTAGAGTATAAATAGGGGCTCACATGTACCATCTACCTTAGTCTAATCCACTTGTATTC
>JBBPKB010000371.1:0-13956 GCA_038089035.1 Boletellus dicymbophilus
GTATGTGCAGAACAAGACAATCTGCCTGCGACTAGAATAGACAACACAGAAAAATATCCATAGAACTTAGATGCCACCTAATCCTCACTCAACTAGCCTTCACTAATGAGACCCTCAGTATACCTTTGATTGAGCACCTAGCTGTGCCAACAACCAGCTAAACTTGCCACATGCTACAATGACAACAATAATATCCAAAGAAAACTGAGTGATAATAGCCCAGCCCCATGGAGGACTAGAGAACTGATATTGCCTGACCACCACCAAACTGGGGCTCAGGATAACCCCAGTTCCCACACTAATTACTTGTCCATATTTACTGACCATATACAAGACAGGAAAGTAGCTCAAATCCCACCACAAACAGTGACCTATAGTTAGGTCATGGACTGCTGTGTCTCTATGATGAAGTTAACCTCTGAGGTGAACCATTGGTCTGTGCCAATTCACCCATGATGAAGTGACCCACAAACATAGCCATGACAATGATTGTATCCATTGTTGAGATTGTGCAGTGGTAAACACCAATGAGCCCACCAGTCCCCTAAGTAACTCAATGAAGAGCATCTAGTAGAGAATCCTAGTAATAAACCCTTGTGAGGTAATATCAAAGAGGACAAGACTGGAAGGTGTTTGGTGGTGGTGTTGTGCCTTATATACTAAACTAGGGTTTATATCTGTTTGTACATATGTGGTCCTGTTTGTATACTAGAGCTAAATATGCTATTGGTGCTAGGTTTGAATATATACAGTCAAGATACAAGTCCATTATACCATTGGGAAATAAATATAGACTGTATAGGTTTGTATAGCTACATGGAAGTCCATGCACAGGTTCATGCACTGCCTTGATAAGAGGGCTTAATGCCATTGGCTGGGCAAGTCAAGATGAGTCATCATGAGTCAATAAGTTAAGAGCAGGTCAATGAGCAGTATGTGCCATTAGCTGGGTGAACCAGGATCAATGAGCAACATAAGCCATTGGGCCAGAATAAATAGGATCAAGAGCATAGCTGAGATAAGGTGGGTTATTGCCATAGGTCAGTATAAATAGATGAACAGCCAGAGTGCAGGAAAGTGGAATAGAAGCAGAAGCAGATCAAAGGAATGCCATGGGGGTTCTGTGTCCATATATGGAAGAACTGAGATTGCTGTGCAAACAGAAGGGGGAGTGGTGATCTAATGAAGCAGGATTCCATTGAGCAAGTAATGCTAGTGGTTGAACACTGGCATGTGGCTGTGTTGGACAGCCATGCATAGCCTTGTGGCAATGTGCTGGGAAACCAAAGGGGAATAAATAGAGAAAGAGATGGAAAAGGAAAGGTAATGAGAATAGGATAAGAAGTAGTAGATAAAGGCATGAATGGGGAATGAATACTGAAATAAATAAGGAAAAATAGGGATAAATAAAGGAAAAATATGCCCATAAAAACCTGTTTCATAACACATGACCTTAGTATAAACCTCTTGTGGGAAACTGGAACATGCCCCCCTCACTCACTGGGCAATCAGACAGTGAAGCTGGGTAGAATTGATCATCACAATCAATACATCTGACTCTTCTCCTACTCCAGTGCCTAATTCTGGTTATGGTTTGAGCCTCCCTATGTTCTGAGGTTGTTAAACTACTGATCACAGGGTTAGAATAACTTTGATGAAGTGGAGTCTGGTTGAACAGGACATTGGCTTCACCTTATGTGGTGTGCTCTTGCAAAGGATTTGGTGCCCCTGGTATTTTGGAGAGTCAGAGGGGGATCAGAGTATAGTGTTGTACAACAAGCACTAAGACAAGGAGGTAGAAGTCATGAGATGACAGTGAGATCAGATACAAAGTTAGATTGATTCAATATTCCAGCTAAGGTTTACTAAGTGGAGTACTATGAAGTATTTATACTAGAAGAAAATGGAAAACTAAGTATGGAATTGGAAAATAGAAAGTACCAGAAAGTCAGAGGAGAAACTATACCAAGGCATTGCCTCAGAGCTGTGCTTCTAAACAGGCACTGGTATTGAAATATTAGTAATCAGACAAAATATGGGTAATCAAGGAAAAATGGAATGGAAGAGTTGGAAATGTTCTAGAGGGAAGTGTAAGTGTAAGTGATTACTAATCAGAGGGTCCAAGGTAAGGTAACTAGGCAGAAAATGGAAATTAAGCCAAAGATACTGACAAAGTGTCATTGGAGAGGTTAGAATGAATAAGACATGACAATATCTCCATTTTAGGCCTGAATCCTTGAAGGCCTTTATGTCCCACATGACTTCATTGATCCAAGTGGAGTACAAAAAAACTGTGTGTGGGATAAAAGCCAAAAAAAATGGAAAATTTCCTTTATCTTCTATCATCATTATGTATGTGTTCACCAATATCACAGAATGGGATGATGTACACCTTGTTGAAGACACTGACAATGATGATGACCTTTGGAACACAAAGGGTGCAGAGTGGAAATGACAAGCAAGGACAAAGAAAGAGGTGGAGGAGTGGAGAAAAGCAGGGGAGGCAGAGGCCAAGAGGAAAGTGAAGGAGGCTATGAGGAAGAAGGCTAAGGAGGAGATAGTGTGGAAAAGAGCAGTGAAGGAGGCTACACAGAGAAGGGTGAAGGAAGATGCTGCAAAGAAGTGAACTGAGGAGGAGGCTATAAAGCAGAGAGCAGAGGTAGCACCAGCATAGAGGTGGGCAAAGGAAGTAGTGGTCGTACACAGGCAGGCAAAGGAGTGAGCAGCTGGATTGCACAAGATGGCAGAAACAGGTTGTACTTGAACAGTGCTAGGAAGGAGAAGGTGTGGGCCAAGGAGCCAGTTATGTGCCATCAATGCAAAGTGTAGGGTCTAGACTGTATGCCAGGAACAGGAAGGTCTATTTTGTGCATGGAGTGTCAAGAAGTGAAGGTGAGATGTGAGTGTCCTGGGGGGGAGAAGAAGGAATGCAAGTGAAAGTGGAAGGATGGAGGGGATATGCCAGAACAGCTCCAGAAGAAAACCTGAAGTGAGGAGGCACTGGAAATAGAGGGGATGGATGGAGAGGAAGCTGCAAAGCTCCTCATCAAGATAGTCAAAGAAGTGTGCAATGAGTTGCAGGTGATGAACCAGCTGCTGTGACAGCTAGTTGAGCTAAAGACCACAGAAATATATCTGAACAATGACTGTGACAACAACAACAACAACAATAACAATAACAATACAAAGAGGAGGGAGAGTTTGGAGGCAGCTATAGAGATAGCAGAATGCCATGAGAACAAGAGTGACTACTGAATCAAAGATGAAATCTTGTGTGTTGGCAAACCCAATACCCTCTCTGAGCTTTGTGAACTTGCCCATGTCATTGATGCTCACTTCTGGGAGTGCAAAACAGAAGTTTGCCAGCAGGTGCTGCTTCCTGATAACTCTCTTGAGGCATCTGAACAACTCTCTGTCTATTCTGCATCCTCTGTCCCATCCCCTCCTCTCCTCCTGTCCCTTTTACTTTTATCCTATCAGTTTCTGCTCCTTCCAAATCCATTTCCAAACCCATTCTTTTTGACATTTCTAGAGTCACTGCTCCATCCAAGCCAGACTTTTTGTCTGTTCTGGGGCAGAACAGCAAGCTCACCAAGGCTGAGTGTCAGCACTGCCTTGATCTTCATCTATGTATGTTCTGTGGTCTCACAGAGCATGTTGCTCAAAAATGTCTGAAGTCTTCTTCCCAGGCATCTAAGGCACATGCCAGCAGAACTCACACCCCAGCCTCCTTCAAGACAATCCATTAACCCTGTTATGACCTCAGGTGCAAGACCTTAAGTACCACACTAGCTGGACAATCTTACAGTGACCACTATAGCTCATGAGATAAAAGAGTAGAGGTGTGACTGACACTATGTAGCATGACTGACAAGTGTAGGAAAGTGTAGCTTTACTCCCTAATACTCTGTAGCTCAAGTCTCACAACTGAATGCCAATAAGAATACAAGCAGATTAGGCTAAGGTAGATGGTACATGCAAACCCCTATTTATACTCTAAGGAGTATATGCATGAACCAAGCTGTGCATAGTCCTACAATCTAAATAAGGTGCTAACTACCAAGTGAGCTCAGGATAATACAGAAGTGTGTTGAGGATATATACAGATTTAGATAAGGAGGAAATAGAAGAGAAGCATACAGAAAAGGTAAATAAATGTATACACCTGGGGATAAGAGGGTTTTAACTAAGGATCATTAGGATCTATGATCCAGTAAGTGTTCCAAGGGTAATGACTACAACTATAGTGTACCATTTTGTATAAGTATAGTACTGGTGTTGTAACCAGGCCATTGTGCCCACTCCTTGTTTTTCCTGCATGCTTTGGATAGCATTAAACCTTTCCATGTGGTTGAGGGGGCACATCCCTGTTCAACACATCCTTTCTCTCTGATCTGAACCCTCATGACCTCCAGTGAGCTAGTCTCATACCTTATGGTATCCCAATATTTTCTGCTTCTTTTCTGTTCAGTAGACCATCTGACTCCAATCCCTCCTGCATTCCATTTTTATTCTGGTGTAATCACTCTGGTGATGTTTCTATATTGTTTCCACTGGGCAGCTCCTGTTCTTTTGTTCTAAGACACTACTGACTCACCTGCCACAATCTGTTGATTGACAGGGTCTTTGAGCAGTACCTTTGTCTGTACACTGAGCAGCCACATCAGTACCTCTCCAAGCTCTTTTCTGTGACTTTTGATTTCTGTACTGTTGACTGACTCTGGCTTTCTCCAATTTTCACTGTATATTCTCTGATTGCAGGTCATCTTTTCTTAGGTTTATCCTTGGTCTCTTGTTTCCATTCCTGGATGCTTGGGCATCCAAATCTCTCTTAGACACTTGGATGTCTATCCCAAAGAGGAGAATAGGGACTCCACTTATGTCACTCCTCTCTTCTACCCCTTTTGTTCTTGTCTGCTCATGTTGTCTCATAGGTCATGTATTAGCAATCTGCCCTATGCTCTATCATCCACTCTCTGTTCTGACATGACACCAATATTCTTGGATTCCAAGTCTTTTCTCCAGACTCTGTTTTACAGGGTGATTGTCTCTACTTGTCCTCATCCTCCACATCATTGTCCTCTTCATCACTCTTGTGGTTTTCTGCTCTCCTGTCTTACTTGCCTCCCTGCCTATGTTCTCCACAGTCCACCTCTACTTTGCCACCACCTCTTCTGCTCTCCTTTTGGCAGCCTCCTCCGTGGTCTTTTATCCTTGCAGAATTTTTTCTAACTCTGCTTGGATCAACAGAGTCATGTGTTTCCATTAAGGCCTTCAAGGATTCAGGCCTAAGAGGGGGATACTGTCATATCCCAAGTGCAAGTCAAACTCCAGTATTTCCAATCTTATTTCCTTCTCCTTCATTGTCACTTCACCTTGGATTTATGATACTGAAGCATTTCAACTCCCTTATTTCTATCACATCTGTCATTTCCCATACATTTGACATTTCTCTGTTACATCTGACATTTTCCTGTTACACCTGACATCCTCCTGTTTCATCTGCCATTCTCCTGTTTCACTTAGATTTCTGTTACTTGCCAAGGAGTTACAGCTCCAAGGCAATACTTATACTCTAATTGTTTCACATTCTATACTCTGATTTCTCCTTCATATGTAAGCTTTAGTTCTCAGTCCTATGTTTTCCTTAGTTCAAATATCAACAAAACTTGTACACTCTGTCCTTGTCCTTGTTTGCCTCTCCCTCTGTTCCTTCTCTCCCTCAGCTGTTGAATGACTCCACCTTCAATCTCTGACCCCTCTGAAATTTGAGACACTGGATCTGCTGTAAGGACACACCACATAAGGTGAATCCAAGTCCCATCTGACCCCACCTGAATCTGGAGTATTTTGGTGTTAGTTCCATTCTCTTTGTGTGTTGAAGGTATGTACAGATTTAGATAAGGAGGAAATAGAAAAGAAGTATACAGAAAAGGTAAATAAGGGTATGTACTAGGTGATAAGAGGGTTTTAGTTTAGGATCATTAGGATCTATGATCCAGTAAGTGTTCCAAGGGTAATGACTACAACTATAATGTACTATTTTGTATAAGTATAGTACTGGTGTTGTTACAATGATTCAATGATTTGACCCATTGGCTGGTGGAGGCAAATATATGCCTTTCAGTTTGAGGCAAAGCCAAGGAGCACATATTTGAGTGATTTTACATTGAGTTTGCAGCACTTTTCATCAAGTACATGGACATGCATGGTGTAGCTGAATATTCAAATATGACTGACTGACAGCTTATTTCCAGTGAACATTTCATGTAGTATAATATTGCCACTCAGTGTACACATTATCACATGGTTCAAGATGTATATCAAGTAGAGGATTGCATCCCTCCAGTAGGTGTTGGTGCTAAACTACTGATCACAGGGTTGGAATAACTCTGATGAAGCAGAGTTTGGTCAAATAGAGCATTGGCTTCACCTTATATAGTGTGCCCTTGCAGAGGATTCAGTACCCTTGGTATTTCAAGAGGATTAGAGTATAATCAAAGGAGTGCCAAGCACTAGGACAGAGGGATAGAAGTTGCACAGTGACAGTGAGACAAGGATACAAAGGTAGGATGATTTGCTAACTTGATATTCCAGCTATGGTCTCCAAAGTGGAATACTACAGAGTTTATAAATGGAGAGAAAATAGATTACTAAGTACAGAGTCAGAACCAGAAAGTGCTGGAATGTTGGAGGGGAAAGTATACCAAGCATAGCCTTAGAGCTGTGCTTCTAAGCAAGCACTGGTATTAGAATATTAGTAATTAAATGGAATATGAGTAATTAATGGAAAACAGAACAGAAAGGTTAGGAATGTTCTAGACAGAATTGGAAACATAGTTGATTAATAATCAGAGGGTCTGAGGTAAAGTAACTAGAGTAGAAGTAGAAAATAAACTGGAGGTGCTAGTGGAGTAGCATCAGAGACATTGGAGTGAGGTCAAATGCATGGAATATACAGTGACCTCCAAAACTGTTGCAATACCTAACCTCAATGTGGTGCATGAAGCACACCACCAACACCTGTGGGAATATCACTTAGCTTTAGTGATATAAAAGGAAGTACATACTCCTAGCTGCAAATCAGTCCCTGAATCATGTGATTTGGACCTGTGGCTATGGACATACACTTATTTTAATCCAATAATATCATTGCAACAGTTTTGTATCTTTCAAAATAAAGATGGTATTCTGGGTATATTAATACTTGGTATTGCCCCCTTTTGACTTGAGCACTGCCTGAATCCTCCTAGGCATGCTTTCAATCGACTTCTGACACTCCTCAACTGATATCCTCTTCCACTTCTCTTCAACTCTCTCCCATAATGCATGAATTCCACTAGGGGGATGTTCATGCTCTGCAAGCCTCCTCTTGAGGTAACCTCAGAGATGTTCAATGGAGTTTAGGTCAGGAGACTGTGCAGGCCATACCATAGTCCTAAATTCCTGCTCCTCTAACCACTCCCTGATCTTCCTGCAAGTATGCTTGGGATCATTGTCTTGCTGAAAGATGATATCAGAAGAATTAAGACCATGAAACTCAAGGGAGTTCATGAGCTCATCCTTCAAAATCTGAAGGTATAGGTCTCCATCCATCCTACCATCAATCTTAGCAGCATAGCCAACTCCTTTCCAAGTCATACAGCCTCACATTATCAAGGAACCTCCTCCAAACTTGAGGGTTCCATCCACTAGTCTATCACTAAGCCCCTCACCTGTCTTTTTCCAAGCCCACTTGTGCCCATCTGACCCCAGACAATTGATTTTGGTCTCATCAGACCAGACTACTTTCTTCCAGTCCTCCAGAGTCTAGTCCTTGTGAGCATAGACAAAATCCAAACAAGCTTTCCAATGCCTGGCATAGAGAAAAGGGCATTTGGACTTGACTACAGCTTTCATACCAGACTTTTTCAAGTGCCAGCAAAATGTGCTAGTGAAGAGGGGTTGGTTGACAATATTGGTGAGGGCTTTGGTCACCTGAACAGTATTTTCTGTCTTGTGAGTGGAAATAAGATGAATGGCATGACACATATTGGCAGGGGAGAGCTTAGATGGATGGCCTCCTATGGACTTCTGGAGCTCAGAACACTCCTTAGAGCATAACCCGAATATAGTAGAGACATGTACATCAGTGGTAGCAGCAATGGAGTAGGCAGATTGGCCTGCATCCAACATAGAGATGATGGTGTTCTTTTTAGCAGAAGTAAGAGATCTCATGATAATGGTGGTTGAAAATCAAGAGGTGTGTGAGCATTTTTAAACTCCGAAATACTCTTTGTATGTGTATCTTTGTTTGTAGAATTAAACCAGACCAAATCTCATTCAGTTTCATTCAGATTTTATCTTACTTTCAAAAGGTGCAAAACTGTTGCAATGGTATCATCAGGTTAAAATAAGTGTATATCCACAGCCACTGGTTCAAATCACATGATCCAGAGACCTATTTGTAGCTAGGAGTATGTACTTCCTTTTATATCACTAAAGCTAAGTGATATTCCCATGAGTGTTGGTGGTGCACTTTGCACACCACATTGAGGTCAGGCATTGCAATGGTTTTGAAGGTCACTGTAACAGTTGGGTAGTCCAGTGTTGCTCAACATTGTGCACACCATTTCAACTAAGATGTAGTTTATCCATTCAGCTACTCTGTTTTCTTGGGAGGTATATGTGTTTATCATTTCATAATGGGTGCCCTTACTCTACAGGTACTTCTGGAAGGCTGCTGAAGTGTATTCTCTGCTGCCATCACTTTGCAAAATATTGATGTATTCACCTGTTTTAGCCTCAGCATGTTCCCAGTAAGTCCTAGCATGGTCAAGTGCCTTGTCTTTAGTTTTCATTAACTTTGCTACTAGACAATGAGAATATGTGTCAATGAAGGTGATGAAATATCAGTGTCCCAAGTATGAGGCTGTTTCCAATAATCTACAGATGTCTGAGTATGTTCAGAATAGGACATGCAGTGATTTGACATTGGACATTGGACTTCTTTGGTATGGGCACTCAGTGCTACTTGCCCTCAAGGCAGGCTTTGCACATATCTGAGTGATCTCCATGTTTACTGATGACCATACTACTGGCCATACTACTAGCCATATCTTTCTTTTTGAGATATATGACAGAGTCCAGGTGTATATGACCTAATCTCCAATGCCAAACATCAAGGCTGGCTGTTGAAGTGGTAGTGTGAGACATGAAAGCTGAAATGGGGAGATCTGGATCTAGGCTTTCTATTGACCCATATACAATATATGCTGTTTGCCCTTCTAGGCATGGTGCTACAGCAAGTATATAAAGTGCATTTCATTTTCATCCAATTGTGAGTGTCTCATGACCATTGATTATATAGCAATGTTGTGGTTCAAAAGTGACTTTAAGGTTACTTTTTGCTAGTTGGAAGACAGATAAAAGGTTGCCATCAAGAACTGGGACATGGAATATGTCAAGCAAGATGGTTTTATACCTCTGGTCTTTGACTTTAACCTTGAGCTCAATTCAGTCAATCCCAATTGTGGGAATTAACAACCTATTTCCTATGATGATAGATTGTGGGGAAAAAGTGGACAGTACATTTTAAACTATTTGCATTGGTGACACATGTGTGCTGATGTGCTGAAATCTATAATCTAGTTATTCATCATCTTATAGTCATCTCCCTAGGCCATAAAAAGGTGCAATGCTGGTGATAGGTTAGATGGACCAGTATGGGCAATGTAGGCACTCAGGCCAGCCTTTTCTTCCTTTCCTTTATCCTTCTCTTTCTGACCTGTGCTCTCTCCAGCTTCATTAGCCTTTTTCTTCCAGCATTAGTCCTCTGTGTGATGCAGCCCTTTGCAGTAGTTGTATACATGTCTGACTTTCTTTTTGTCTCTATGTGTGTCTTTCTCTCTGGACTTTCCCTTTTTGGGCTCTAGTATTTTAGCAACTAAGACTGACTGATTTACAGGTTTCTACAAGTGCTCCTCAATGAGGACTTGACTGATAACACTGTCTATAGTAAGTTTATTGCTGGTGGACAATAGGATGGTGCAGAGAGTTGAGTATAATTGAGGTAGGGAGATAAACATGGCAACAGCAATAAGTGAGTCCTCTAGGGTTTGTCCCAAGGTGTGTAAAATATTTGCCTTCTGTTGCATCACATTTAGTTGTGATTCCATAGATAAGTCTTCTGTGAGCATGCTTCAAAATAGCTCACTAATGAGGTAAGCTATTGATCATTTTCCTTTTCCTTCATATTGTTCACTGGGTTTCACCCAGATATCTTTTGCCATCATGGCCAAAAGTACTCCACTAAGGGGTTCATCTTTCAATGTCAAGGTAATTTGAATACATGCCTCTTTATCCTTATTTAGCCATTCCTCATGCTCCATCAAGTGTATGTTCAGGTCTGGTGCAGTCTCATCTCCAGTGATGACTTTTCAAAGGCCTCAGATGTCAAGTACCATTTGGATGTGGAATTTCCATGTCTGGAAATTTGCACCATCATTGTCAACTGAGGGTACATCATATAGGTGACTTGAGGCTTGGACTACTCAGCCAGAACAGGTTGTAGATGCAGATGTAGATACAGATGGGAGCTGTGCTCCTGGAGATGATGCAGAAGGCATTGATGATTTGAAAGAAGTTGGACTAGGTATTTAGTATGAGCAAGCAGGGCTCATAACCTCTTGAATGGAGGTCTTGCACAGGGACTATACATGAAGTGAAAAACTCAGTAACTTTGTATTGACAAAGACTATAATTAAGCTAACCTATACATGAAGTGAAAAACTAGGTAAGTTAGCAACAAGTAACTATGTAATTTGATGTAGGAACTGCCCACCTCAGTAACTTCATATTGACGAAGACTGAGGTTGGGCAGGCAAAGTCCAAACCAAAATAATGGCGTGATTATGTAATGCGCCTCGACGTGAAATGTACTTTTAAGTCCAAAAACAAAGTAAAAAACAACAATTCTCAGGGTACCGGTATTCGAGTTGGAATGCCATCGGGTTCCGGTAAACCATGACATGGGAAACGCGCCACTGAAAACGTAGATCTAGCCTGAGTGTAAAACATTAGGGGCTACAAGGCCTGTTCCACTTTCCCCGTATTCATTGACTCGTCCTCTCCGTTTACCTTCAAGACCGATAGCGGCTAGTCGCATCTTGGAACTCAACACACGAATGTGGCCCAGGAGAGCGTTTGTGATAATTTAGAGGCACATATATCGAGACCGTGACTTCAGTAACATTCGCAATTAGTATACTTTCCACTACTGCAGAAGTGATTCCAGCTCCAACACCAAAACAACCAGAAGCCGCAGTCCTTGACCGGATTGCAGCCGCTAGTCGAGCAACTGCCATGGCCCAAACTAGTGCACGTATCGCAACTGCATCCATTGTAGGGCCCTGCGGTACAATCCCCCTGGGTGGGGAAGTCTGAATTTGGAATTATGGCTTGACAGTCTGCGGTCACATCATATTTTAGCACGTTACTAGAAGTAAAAATCTATTGGATTTACTGTCTGCGTAGCAGTCGTTGTTAAAGTTACTGCAGTCATCTGCGAATGCCTGTGGAAAACATTATGAACTATCATCACTTCTCTATTTTGGAACAACCCACCAAAGGTAGCGTTGTGGATGACATCATAGCAGCAACAGCGAGAGCGGAGAAAATCCTGGCGAAGTGCATGACAGAATTAATGAGCAATTATCTCGTTGAGGCTCAAGTTTGAAATCCAGGGAGAGGGCCTTATATAAATTGTGCTCATCATTGATCGTGAGTATGCGTGTGGCCTAACCCACCTGAGCACCCGATAAATCGGGTCAGGACGTAAGTTCACATAGAACGGATGATGCTGGGATGGCTGAAACATCTAGCGTTTACAGTTATTCCATAAACTAATAAGAAATCGCGCCTTTTTGTTTGTGCCCCGTGCACAAAAGGAAATGGGGTGTGTGACACCCCGACACGCAGAGTATAAGTGAATGCAAGCGAAAAAGCGTGAGCATGCACATAATAGTCTTGTAGTTATACAAATCACTTGAAATAAGCATGAATAAACAGAGATTCTCTTATGCACCGTCCCTAACCTCACCGTCGTTGTGGTAGCGCTTCCAGGTGACCCATTACATCATCCTTACCCTAGCCGTCGTTGTCACCACAGAGTGGGAAGAGCATGCTATCGTGCTCGCCGTCTCGTCATGTGGTAGGGGCGCACTGTCGGGTGACCTCTCCCATCGCCGCAGTGGTGCAGTGGGGTGCACATATGTTGCGCTCACGCTCGACGTCTTCATATTGCTGTAGAAGGCTCACTGTAACCTGTAGGATACTTGTAGTCATTAAAAAAGGACTAAGTAATAAGTGATTATGTAATCACCAAATAAGCGTAAACCACTAAATAATTTCAACACTCAAGCAGAAATATCCGGGTAAAATGAGTGCTTGCCAAAAGGAAATAATCAAATGGATGAAAGTACCAGTCAAATTTCCAATAAACGAATGTGGTGTGAGTCCGTGAAATCACGCGTTCGCTCGTTTACTTAAGCTGGTGAGTCGGCTTAGTTGTACTAACTGTCACGGTAGTGTGCGCGATCTCATCTTCATGGCTCTTGCAGCATCTTGTCCAGGTGAGTAACCTCTCCATGAGTTTTCCACTGATATAAATTGGTATTCTTGACCTCTTCGAATTGTCGGCGCGAATCCGTTGTCGAGGTTCGGCGGCTACCTAATAAGGTAAGTCGTCGGTGGCCAGTGATAGCGCCGAATGCGCGCTCGCCATCCTCGCCGATTTCGCCTGGGGAAGACTCTCCCTGCATCTTCTGTCCGTATAAGACGTATCCGGATCGCTCGACTTGGCACTGGCGTGGCTGTCTAACTTGGTGAGTCAGCCTTCTGCTAACCATTCATTGTATCTTCAGCATTCCACGTCGGCGTGGTTGGTTCAGCTATCCTCTTGGCTGTTTCTGATGCTTAGTGGGTTTTATGGATGGTTCGGGTACATTCGTCATTGCCCGTCTGTAGCGCCCGCGTTGATCCGCTTAATTTCAGCTGGAATCTCGATTTCGACTCGTCTCGAGTCGCAGCGTGTGTCGCTCGCTCCGTCATCCGTCCGGCAACCTTTCCCACTGTATCCATCACCGTCTGTATCATTTCTGCGCGTTTCGGCGCGCTCTCCGTGTCCCAATTCAACCCGGTCGCCCAACCGTCCTTGGTTCTCCGTCTCGACTTGACGCAGCCGTCTAATTGTCTTCATTCCATCGCTTTCTTGTCTTTCCTTGGATCCGTGGATATTATCTGGTGCGGCCATTTCATAGCTCGGCTTTCCTGGACTCCTTGCGACTTGACCTGGTGAGTTGTCCTTCATCATTCGCTCTTCGCGCTCTCTGACCCGTTCCACAGCCTCTTCAGCCTGTTACTGGCATCGCCATAACTATCCGGCGCTCCTGATTCATCCACTTTGCCTCCGGCTCGTGTACCTTCTGAGCTCGCATATCTTCTCTGCTCCCCCTCGAGCTCAACGCTCTGGGGTGCTTCTTGTTGTTCTACTGATTTCTGCGGCTCAGTACTGACGTGGGCGCCACTATCAGGTGCTGCAGGGGTGTCCGCTTCAGCTCCAGTATATGTGCTTTCGACGTTCCTGCGGCCTATGCGTTTCGCTTCGGACTTCGCGTGCGTATATCTCGAGCTCGTTTGCTCACTCTACTCCGGCTTGGCGTCCATTTGGTCGACATCGCCGTCGACACTTTTCTCTCGGCTGTCCTTGGTGGCGGGTCCCTTACTGACGACCTCGTCTGCAACTCTATTGCCCAGTGCACCAAGAAAAAAGAAATCTCACAGTAGCATACAGCCAGGTTACATACACAATATGAATTACACAATTCAAGTTCAGTTTGAATGTTGTCCAGAATGTGATCACAGACTTGAAATTTAGTTCAACATTTATAATGGAGTGATATTTTGAGCCTTTTTGAC
>JBBPKB010000372.1:0-13943 GCA_038089035.1 Boletellus dicymbophilus
CTCACTAGGTTGAGAGGTCATGTCATACTATGTCCCGGGCCTGGTGTCATCGGACACGTGCCCGGCCGCAAAGCTTCTCGGGGACTAGACTGCGCCTCGACTACTCGGTCAGGCTGCAGTCTGTCGGACTCGGAAATTAAAAACGACACTGCAACGCTCGGCAGACTCGGCAACAGCGTGAGGACGCTGGGCTAGTAGTGTATGTACTTGGTAAAGTTTTCAAGTTCGACTTGACCTCAACTGATGAATCAATCTGGCATGACCGGCGAGCCGCTCTTTAGGTTCAAATGGTGTGCGGGCCCGTGACCCGTGACCTGTGACCAGCGCCATTCTGCTTAGTAATGCCTGTGTTTTGGTGTTTTGTACCAGTGCTGCACTCGATTCAACACGTCCGACATGCCGTTCTACCAGATGCTATGCATCTCCGCCCACTTTAGAGAATACGTACGTTCCAAAATCTCCGCCTCAACGCGATGCTTATTGCCATCCATCAAATTGATTCGCCACATGGTTTAGAGACACATTAAGGACCTCGTAACGATGTCTGCACGGCATGTGATGGATCAGGGTGGTATCGTTCGCAACATCGAATACTGGGGGACACAAACGCTACCTCAAGTCATGAGGAGACATAAAAAAAGCCACTCCATCGGAGAGTGAGTTGAACACAACGTTCTATTTCTCTGTCTTACTTTACATTCCAGCTATTGGACCATGCATTTTGACACCTCACCACGGACTCTCAACTCGTTAACCCTCAAACTCCGGCAAGATCCTCGTGTCATACGTTGGACGATGCTTAAGCAGGGCGAGAAAGTACAAGACATAGTCTTGCCAAGGGAGAAAACGGCGATGACGATGAAGCCATTGAAAGAAAACTCGTGGTCAGACATTTAATGCGATTCCAGTACTCGCACCCATCATCAATCGTTTTACCCCTGTATTGCATTCATCTAATGTCTTTCAGTCCCCGCTTGCAACACCTGATGCTTTTCTTCCAAGTCCGCCAGTGTTTTCCTCTGTTACTCTCATGGTCGACTGCGCCGGTAATACTCGATCGGTAGTGCCCACCCTATTACTACCGAGTACCGTCACGCACTATATGGGTCCAAAGGTGTATGCGACCAGGAAGTCGAGATTAGTAAAACGTCCGATTTCAATTTCCTCTACAAGACTACCTCGGAGACGATTTATTCAGCGTGTTTCTGGTGCAAAACTCGATGGACGATCATCGGTGGAGGTGCTACATTACGATTGAGTTGTGATTGCCAACTGTAAGTTTAGCGCGTCAAAAGTAGGTAACAGTGTTTCTAGACTGGCACCCGGTCGGGAGATATGTGCTAGCCACCGGTCTACGGTCTACTCTGCGACCTCACCCAGTCAACCACGTCATATAAGCTAGAAACAACTTTAGTATCTTTAAGGTCTTCATCTGTTTCTTTATCTTCCTGCTGTCCAGCGGGCCGTCTGATCAAAAGTGATTGCATTCCGGCATGCTCGGCTCCGTAGTAGTCGCTTTCGATGGTCGGCATCAACCAAAGAACTTGAAGGAATCTCACCTAGCTCACCATTCAAGTTCATCACCAACATGTACGCTTTCGTTCGAGTGAGCTGTATTGCCCAGGGCTCTCTCAAGCACACGTCGGAATAGTTCTGGGTCAGGTTTCTCGATCCCCTCCTCTTCACTCAGGACAAGAGGGTGTAAAAACGGTGATATTCCGAGATCAGTGAGTACATGACCTAGGGTAACGATGAGCGGACCATCAGATCAAGAAACGTGAGAACATACGCATCCTTGTATCTGAGTTGCTGATTAGCGCCGTTCGAACGTTCATTACTTGCAGCTGACAAACTGGGGTTCACGCATTAGAGACACCGGACAAAGCAGCAGGAATTGGCTGACGACATACGTACGGGGAGTGCATCTTCGAAGAGTTTGTATCCTCGGCTGGAACTAAAGCGGTCCATGAGCTGGGGCACGACTGTGTCCAAGGACGCTTCCACTGCTGCATGGTCCTGTTAGGGCCCATGCGTTTTCGGTGTGGAGACGAAATGAACGGATACCTCGCGGGTTAGCACCTGCTCCCATAGCTGTCCTTTTAATAACCTCAGACCACCATCCATGAGCCCCAAGCTTGGCGTGGTAGGCAGGTCTCTCCCCCTGCATCTGCTTGAGGCCTTTGCAAGTATGTATGTCGGACGCAAGCTGGTGGAGATGGACGCTCACTGGCTCTGAAAGAGGACCGCAGGGCAGCTGGATCCAAGACGCCGAGAAAGGGTGCAAAAACTTCAGAGTACTGGACATGAATCGGTTTTCTAGGCGTAATTAGAGTATGCAACGCATCGAAGGTGACGAGCTTGATCATGTGTGTGTTCTGGAAAAGACGAGTTGTACATAAATAAGAGGGAGGGTCGCTAGCGGTGCCAGCGACACACTCGCCAGCGCAGTCGTGATTTGGATGTCTCGCGAGGTGGCGGGCTACAGCGGCTCTCTTTGATCTTTCTGGCATAGCACACGTCCGCAGCGTCAATCCCCGAACCTCGACGTCCCTCCTCGTTGCCCTCCTCTCCGAACGTTCACCATGTCCAGCTCTCCCGCACTCGATTCACAATCGCTCCGCCGCACCCAGTCAACCGGCGACATCCCCACCGTGACTCAACCCGCCAGAGCTCGGGTATCAGCCTCTTATCGTCGCTCTGCACAGCGCGGCACGGAAACTTTGCCTTCCTTGCTAACAAGTAATGCAGAGCTCCCAGAGCAAGTAGCCTTTTAAATCGTGTTCTCTATCGATCGCTGACGGTCCGCAAGACCGCCTTCTTGGCTCAGGCAGGTCAGCCAAACCCCTAGCGGGCCTCAGGTAGCAACTGTTCCAGCACGACCTGGCCAGCGGCCCCCGGGGTCACTCTTCCAGAGGTTGAAGGAGTTGTTGGGTATGGGCCCAGATGCATCCAGGACCAGAAAAGCGTTGGTATCTCTAGTCGGAACACTACTTTATAACATCCTCCAGGTCGGTTTCCCTTTGTATCACAGTGTCTTTCTCATCTTGGCGGAATCGTCAGGCCACCGCCGTCATAGCATTACTCAGTGTTGCGTCAGTGGTCAAGAGCCCACAGGATCAGATGATCTATCAAGTCAATGCTTGCTCACAGCCGCTGGTCGCCTGGGATTGCCTTTGGTTAGTGCGACTTGCGGTGTCATCTGGGTTGACATATTGGAACTATTATCGCATACGGGCAGCGTGAGTCGACAGTTTGTTTTATCATGCACCACTCTTCCTCATCAAGGTCTAGGGATAATGCCCCAAGAGAAGACTCTGAGGCAACGACGCAGCCAGGCGAGTCTCAGCCCGCCGCGCACCTCGGTGATCCAAGACATCGAAGAGAACAGGACAGAAGGACATCCACAGCCTCCAGTCATGAAGATCCCCCAGTGCCCTACAATCATATTTATGCGCGGTTTGTCGCCCTGTGCTCCGTATGCGGCCAAGACTCACTTGGTGTTAGGTTGTCTCTGTCTCTGTCCTTATTCACTTTGGTATGGTTCTTGATTGCACACATTCTGGAGTACACTTCAGTGAACACGTGTCGTCTTTCTACCCCTCTTGTCTGGTGGCTTACTTTCGGAATTTTGTGTACCATGTACTTGCTTGTTTTGGAAGTCGTTCTCTTTGGTTTCCTTGTTTTCATGGTTTTACCATTCATTATGGTCAGTCCCACGACCGTTACTGTTATTTGGAGAGGTAAATTGATCTCGTGTAGCTTTTCTACAGCATCATATTACTTTGCCTCGGACGTCATCCACTACAGAATCCACACTACATCAAACCAGATATTGGGAAGCTCCCAAAGTCGCTCGTCGACCGCATCCCTCTTGTTATTTATATCCCACCACCTCCTGACGATGCGTCTGCGCCCATTTCCTTACCGAAGCCTATCCACACCTATCCTCCAAAACCGTCCGCACCTATACCGAGAAAGAGATTCGCTTTTTTCCGAAGAAAGACCCCAAGGAAGGTCAATGCGACGGATGCCAATGTCAAGGATCGGAATACCCAGGTATTAACGCCCGACTCCATCAAAGAGCCTGAGACGTGGGAAGACAACTGGGAACAAAGTGAATATCCCTTTGTTAGACTAGAAGGCAATCGTGCTGCGTGTGCCATTTGCCTGATGGACTTTGAAGAGCCGAAAAGGCAATCTGCGGCTCCCTCGCAAGATCCCGATAAGGATGATGCTCCGCCGTCGCCCCGCACAAAGGAGGCAGTAATTCCAGTCGAAAACATCACCGAGGAGGAGCGAGACGCTCTTCCTCGACTCGAAGATGCTGGAGAAGGTCCCCAACCACTACGTCTGTTAGCTTGTGGCCATGTCTTTCACGTGAGTGGTCCGATTCACCGCACTATTTTACATATGAAATATGCAACAGAAAACTTGCATCGATCCTTGGTTAACCGATGTTTCTGGTCGATGTCCAGTCTGTCAGCGCCGGGTTGAGATCGATGAAGAACCGCCAAACAAATCTCGGCGGAGACGTCGTTGATGCATGTCGCGATCTCGTTTTGGATTTTCTAGTGGGGGAGATACAATATTTCAAGGTAGCAAATCGTCATATGATATTCTGCGTCTTGGACGAACTGATAGTGGCCACCCTGCCCCATGTATTTGCATATCAACATTCTTTCGGATATGCACCGACTCGCTCTGGCGAACATTGGGTCTGGACTGCCGCAGCTTGAATGAGAGGTAAGGTCCCTTTCCGAAGGCAAGCTGCGTGGGAATAACAATCGTCACGACGGAAATGACGAACGTAGGAAAGGAGTACGGACGACTTGATAACCTCTGCGCGTAGGATGCGTTGGAATAAAAAAGAGGACAAACCGAGGAAAGGAAAAGGGTAACGGTGATCTCGATTAGGTAGAAACGCGAACAATAGCTGACACCGGGTTCAAACTTCTGTAAATATTCCGGGGATGAGATAAGGTGAGATTCATCGGCATGGGCGCCTGTCAATGTCAGGTTTCGGGAGCGTTGTCACACAGCGCAGATTCGGGTCTCATCGATTCGTTGATACCGTGTTCGTCGTCCAAATGGAAGCGCTGCCCTTTCTCTAAATACCCCCATTTGGCCTCTCGGGATCGTCGTGCACAGGACCGCCTCAAAATCACCGGAGGATAAACCCGCATTTTCTGTGGGTGTAAGGACGTAGACTGGAGCTGAGTGGGTGCGCCAGGGGAAAACTGGCTCCTGGGTACTTGTGTTATGACCTCGACGCAACATTGATGGTGTCATCATCTGGTCGTCGGTCGTGTACATTTTGCTGAATCAGATCAGTCTGACACATGCCACTGGAACCCCTTTACTAAAGCTTGTCCATTCCATGATCCTACTTTTTCCTCAAAATGTCGCTGGAAAACCCGGGACAGGAGCCCAGTTCACTGGCAGAAAACAAGGGTCATGTCCTTCCAAACTCCTCATCAGAAGAGACGGTACGCATCTCCGTCTTGGTTTCGTCTCGTCTCGCGAGTTCATCAGTAACAGCCCGAAGATCTGCCGTTCTCCCATGGACTTTTCGACATGGACAAGGGTACTGTAGCGGCCAGGAAGGTCTGGCTCAAAGTCAGTCTCGTGGCCGTTGGCCTCCTTATATTCATCATATTCGGAATCTTGTCCATCTATTGGGCAGCCCTCGGCAGGTCTTCTGGAAATATTCATAACCTATCTGGCTATGTCGTGGTGAGTGATGCCTGAACTGCCAGTGGTTCCCAACTCTCGTTCGCTGAGCTGCCTGGTATAGGATTTCGACGGTGAACAGATTGGCCAGGCGGTGACGCAAGCACTCTCGATGATACACGGCAACGAACAGCTTTCATGGCTAGTCATAAATGCCTCAGAGTTTCCAAACGGTTCCTCAGACGTTCAGGCGGCTCTTATTGATCATCGTTGCTGGGCCGCTGTGACTGGTACGCATTTCGCGTCCCGAACGTGGGGGTCTTCTGAAAAAAAAAATTCTTAGTCAATCCGAGCGCGACCTCTAACTTGCTTGCGGCAGTCAACACCACAGATGCAACATATAACACAACAAATGCAATTAGTGCTTACCTAACGAGTGCGAGAAATGAAGCCGCATAGTGAGCATTCGTACCCCGTTTTCAAGGTGACACCTATGATACGCTTTGCCAGTCGCTCCTATATTACTCCCATGGAAAGTGTTTCTCTTTTGCGCCATATATTTTTGTGGTCATAAGTTTACTATAGGTTATCGCCTCACTCACGAACGTCACGCGGACGATTAGTTTAGCCTTTGCGAGACAATTAGCGACCATTCCAAACCTTCCTGGCTTGATGAGCACCGCGCCGTCCCTTGTGACACAGTCTGTTAGTTATGCAGTATTCGACATCAGGCCGTTCAACGTTCCCGTGTATGCCTTCACCTTATTATGTGCGGGGGTGTTTGGTACTATTAGATCCTTTACAGGGCGTCCGCTGTTGATTTTGTTGGACTTATTTATCTCATGATCTTGGCGGTAAGGCATGCTAATATTACTTGCAAACTTGTTGACTGGTTGCTCCATAGTTTATATTAACGGTGAGTTCAATATGTCTGGAGGAATAGATTTAGGAAAATGAAAATGATTTTGGAATCGTCCTCTGCCTGGCTCCATTTGTACCTTCAGAACCATCTCTTGGCCGCGGATGCCCAGAGCGGCTTAGGTAGACGTCTAACTTTGAAGTCATTAATCTTGATGCGCTTGCTCTGGCCTTTCATCTTGTACTTCTTTGTCTCGGTAGGCAAGTTTTCACATATTTTTCAGGCACTCACATCTCTCACAGCTTATGTATTCTTTGTTGAGTCTGGCATTTGGTGTTCCGTTTGGACGATTGCAAGCCCGTTTTATTGGTTTCGGACTGAGTGCTAATGCTCAAATAGTTACAACGGCGGTTTCGTTATATATTGGATGATGTCCTGGATCGCGATGACTGCACTGCACGCTTCTTCTCGTTTCCCGGGAGTCGTTCTCATGTGTCGACAGGGGATTTGCGTTGGAATCCATGATCACCCTTATGACGGTTCCGTTTGTCCCTGTTTTTCTTGTTCTTTGGATCATCGGTAGGTCATTGCTTACAAGCACCCCTCTATAACAGCAACTCATTACCCGCACATTGTGTAGTTAATGTTTCCGTATCATACTACCCTATCGAAATACTCCCCGCCGTATTTCGATATGGGTTTGCAATGCCGTTCTACAACGTCTCCAGTACCGTCCGCACGGTTGTCTTCGATGTGAAAAACCAGAGTGAGCACACCCCACATTTTATAGGAAAATAAATTATTCTGAGCATGCTCTATGTACAGTTGGCCTCAATTTTGGTGTGCAATTTGCGTGGATTGGGGTTTCGTGTATTACTCTACCGATCTTTGTTTGGCTTGCTCGCAGGAGACAGGTTCAAGCCTGGCGTCAATCGCAGGGAAGGAGGACACTGGCATGAACACGATTTGCTGTTTCTATTATTTATGATGCTTAATTTTGCATATATCGCATGCGATTAATGGAATGTGTATCAGATGGCTATTAGTCATTTGTAATCGGATGATATGCCCGGGAAACAGAAGTGAATGGGGATGGTAAATGATCTCTCTAGTAATGGTAGGGGATGAGTACTTGAGTATTGAGCCTTTAACTTGATCCTGGCCGCTGACTATTTGGCCCGGTCTCAGGTTTTGCAGTCCCCAATGGTACGTCCTCCTGAGTGACGTGCATCTCGGCTTCTATTCGCTCTCGCGCACGAACCACCTTTGATTGTAGGTAATGTGAATGTGCAGGTGGTGGTGGTGGTCTACCGGCTCGCGAACCAGATGCATCTGGAGCGGGTCGAGGGGAATTTATTTTGAACAAATGCTCGTAGTTCTAAGCAAGTGAAACTTTGTCAGTCGCTCCACCGCATTCGTGTAATTTGCTCGCCTTCACTATGTCCTCCATGACTTCCCCACGTTTCACATTCAGAATGAGATGTGCCTCGTCCAATGTCATACGATGTTCGCGCGTCAACTTGTCGGTCCCCGAACCAGAAGTAGCATTGCGTACACCCCCCACGTCAGAACTTAGTGCCTCTGGACGGTGTTTGGCGTCTAAAGCAGGACAACAGATCGAGTGTATGCTCAGCAAGACCACTAAACTCGATGTAAGACGTGCACCGTACTTTGAACGGCCTGTCTTCCAGCTGCAACGAGGGCTTTTCCGAATATTTGTACACCGGTCAAGATAATTTGTCCGATGAGCTTCGGTGCGGACTATATGTGGATGTGAGTGGCATTTTCTGTCCCACCAGAGATATACGCACCATGAAGGTCAGAAGGTACTTTCAGAGTACACCAATCACGTGATCATAGAAAATTTGCACCGAACGAGTACTTGAAGTTGTAAAGTAACCGCCGGTGACGATGACCAGCATATCCCACTCCAAAAAGCGGAGGCATCATCCAACGGAAAGTGTCGACACAAATTTAAGGAAGAAGAAGGAAGAACGGCACGAGAAGCCCACCGAATCAGCCATACCTCAAGATGTCTATCCGAGCCCGTCCCAAAACCCCATACCAGAATCTCACTCAGACAAAGGGAAATCACGCGCGTTGGACCACCCGAGCGAGTTCCTCACAGTCAACGCCAGCCTCGTCCTTTCCGTCCCCCCCATCTTTGCATCTGATCTACGTGCCGGGGTAAAGGAAATGCTAGATAGTATGGTCATGCGGTGAGCACGAGAATTTGCGACTGCATGCTTTGGCAATTTAATCTTTCGACGGACAGGTATATACCATCCCTGCAAGGCGTACTCTTGGTGCATTCGAATATACGTTTCCTGAGTCAGAACGCAAGCATACGCGGCGACTGCCCTTTTGCTGTATGTAATGTGAGCTTCGATGCGACCGTGTGGGCACCTCGGGTCTCAATGAAACTAGGTAGGTGTTGTTTTCCTACTCTAGCTCCCGCCTCGCACTCACTCATGTGCTGTAACTACCGCCGTCCGTACACATGTCTCTGATCTCGTGCAGTGGGCAGAATAAACTTGTGTTCTCCTGATCACGTTTCCCTACTTGTGCATCGCACCTTCAACGTTTCGATCGCTCGACATCACATTCCACAGGACCAGTGGTTGTTCGAGTATGGCCCCGCAGAGAACGACCCAGAATTTGGGGAAGGAAGAGGCTTGGACGTGGGCGGGCAATCAAAGGACGTGAACGACGAAGAGGGGGAGAGGGAGGTGAATGACCCTGGAGGATCGATGATGGCTCGTGGAGGGACTCCGGAGGCAGTAAGCAGTGGTCACTGGGTACACCACTTGACAGGATGGAAACTTGGCGATCCTGATGGTTACATTGAATTTACGGTGATAGGGTATGTTCTTTTTTCCTTGAATGTATCCGCACGATCCGGATTCTTTCACGCTACACGCGCCTTGACAGATTGACGGTAGCAAATGAGATGCTCTCGCTACGAGGGTCTATCCAACCAGACCCATTTTCACCCGAGCATGTTCCGCGTCCTGACAAGATCCCTTCGTCCAGTTTAGCTCGGGACGAAATCTCGGATGTTGAGATGCGCATTGAGTATAGTGAAGAAGAGGAAGAAGAGGAGGGAAGTGAAGAGGATGGGTTCAAGCACCTTGCAAAGCTCACGGACGAGGCCAAAGCATACCAGAAAGCGGAACGCGCAAAAGAAAGTGTGGAACGACTAGAGAAAGCTAGGAAACGAAAACGGCAAAAGAGTAGTAGTGGCGTTGATGGAGAAGGTACTCGACACGGCAAAGCAACAAAGAGGAAGCGGACAAAGGAAGGCACAGCTTAATCTTACGACTGTGTTATCTGCGTAAGCTACCACAAAATACTGACCTTGTCTTCGTATGAATAGCATCGTCATGAGAGGAAGTGGCACCAGGTGTTAACGATAGATATTTTTGAATTTTTAAAAGAAGAAAAAAACCTTACGAGCAGACTCGGATCTCACGCCAGCCAGCAAGCTAAATTGTGTGCTGTGCCAAAGTTACGATATTTTGGGCCACGATATGTATGTTCGGTGAGCCTTGCAAACAAAATAATCACTGAAATCAGCCAAACATATCTGCGTTATCGCATGCGCGAGTGGAACATATTCGCGTGGATAGCGTGATCATCGTATGGGGATCGCTCGCACTACTACCTTAAAGGAATATATATTTTCCGATATGTAGTCTCTGACGCAATTAAACAATACCGCCTATCAGATCTGCGAAAAACTGATAGCAAAATAACGAGTGATTCGGTCTCGATCAACTTTACGAGGGTCCAAAATGACGTGTTAGAAGACATATGTATACAGAACAACTCTACTGCGTGTACACAACCGTATCCGAACTTGTTCAAGTGCTTCCCGGTATTTCAATAGCTAGGTCACTTAATTCGCCCGCTAATCAACCCGTAGTCGTTGCTGTGGGTCTCCTGCCAAGTTTGGCCTCCTGAGCTCTCTTCGTGCGGCGCGTTTTTCTTGTGAGTATTAAAATCAAGGACATACTCCTTCTGCAGCAACTCTAAGTACATGCGTGTATGCTCTACGCCGCGGTTGGAAGCTATTAAATCCAACGCGTTGGCCCGCGAAAATGTGATCATTTGCATCCCTTCTGCTCTACGCGAGGGAATACCGAAGGAAAGTAGTGTCCTTTGGCATCCATGTGGGTTGGACGCCATCTACCCTTTAATCACACCGCACTTCTTTGCTCCGATTGATTGTTTTTGTATTGTTTTCCTATTAAAGATGACATCTTTCCAGGCGTACAACGCCTGTGATATACTCCAATTCTTTCCCTGAATGTCCGAAAAAGCATTGCCAACCGAAGATGGAGGCACATCTCGGGCATGTTCTGCAACCAATTGCACTCCAGTTGGGATAAGAATGGTGCTCATGACGCCCAGGAAATCTTCCGATTTTTCACCTAGACCGTACCTTCGAATGTTCTCGCATGAGAACATCAAGATATCCGCCGACGCATAGAGGTCCTAGAACGTTCTCTGTCCTATCTTCATGCTTTCATTACGTCGACGGTCGCATGTTTATTTCATTCGCATTATGGCCTCCAAATTCACTCTTCTCACCAACCTCTTTCTGGCTTTTGTAATTCCGGCTGTTCCATCTTCACGGCTCGAGGCCAGCTCGCCGTCACGATAATCGCCGATCGCAATTAATCAACCGTGTCCAGTCGCCTGCTGGCGACGTCTCCGACGTAGAGTACAGCTCTAACCGGGCTGGAATAAGGATAAGGGTGACGTTTGTATCATTCATTTACGTCATTCATGTCCTTATATATATGCTTCCTAATAGGGAACGTTCAGTGTACTACTGTTACCGGTACATTTACTACCGTCCTTACTCCTACTGGCAGTAACGGTGCTGCTTCTGCCTGGGCTGGTATTAGCGGTGACACTTGTACGAATGCCATTATCCAGGCTGGCGTTGACTTCACGATCACCGATGGAGAAGTCTCGTACGATGGAGAGAATGATCTATTGATATATATTAATTTCCATCATATGATATTCTTCTGAAACCTTGGTATGAGTGGTGCCCCGACTATGCTTACGATTTTTCTGGAATCAAAAATTCTGCCAGTGATGTTATAAAGACCACTGTCACCGCGCCTTCTACCACTTTTGGTCGAGGGGTCATCGAGAACTGGACCAACGGCCATCGGACTGTCGCCCAGGACAACACTTCCAATTATGCTCTTTGCGAGGAGGACGCCGAATGGATCTTCGAAGACTTTGAGGGGGACAATAGCCTTGTACCCTTCGCCGACCTTACTGTCTCTGCCAGTGGCGCCACCCTCTTGGACATTGAGTAGAACAGCAAAGTACTCGCCTCCGTTTCCACGAGCGGTTCCACGCTTACTGTCAAGTATGTCTAGATGGATATCGCTGTACCCGAGGTCTACATTTTGGTCCGGGAAAACTTGTGAGTTTTGTTCTACCGACAATGTTTTAATTTTCTTTGGAGCGCCATTACTCGTGTACACCAATTGAAATCCCGCGGAAGAAATCTACCTTTTTCAATCACCTTAGTACTGTATGCTATATCGATAGTCGAGCTGAATGCCAGAAGATGACCTACATAGTTCATGTCAAGAACAATGTAATAACAAAACGAGGCAGGTTACAAGGGTAAAATAAAAACACGGGAGAAGCTGGGTACTTTTATAATTAGTACATCGAAATGAGCCCTGCTAGTAGTAGTAATATATATGGCTAGCTTGAAGTGATCTACCCGCTGGACTTTGGGGTAGCGTGTTTAAAACGGACGACGAGAACAGTCACGTTATCATTAGTTTGTCGTGATAGTGCGTGTCGAACGAGTGTGCTACTTGCTTCTTGTGCGTCCTCGATATGGCGTACCAGGTCAATTGCGCCTTGATCGCCGGTGATATCCCATAACTTAAATGGTATTAGATAAGTAAAGATAAATCAAAGAATACGCACCCCGTCACATGCCAAGATGAGAAATTCATCGTCGTCGCACAGCTGCGTTTCAGTGGTGTAAGGAGACCCAACGACAAATTCTTTCATGGAAGAGTCGCCCAGAGATCTGGTGACGGCCAACACGCCATTAACACGTCCACTCATGACGAATCCGCCTGCATCTGTGATGCGTTTCGCTTCTTGTTTGTCGGAACCTTTATGATCGTACGTCAAGCGCACGGCCTTTCCTGCCCGACAAAGAACCCCTCGTGCGTCGCCTGCATTGGCACTGTAAAGCACGCGGCGGAGTGAAGGGGGAGGCGAGATGACAGGAGAAGTATTTATGCGATTTGCTGGAGTAGTAGAAGGTGTTGGGGTGCCTGGTGAAGATGGAGGTGAGCCACCAGCTCCGCCGAGGTTCTTCAATGCGCGAGCGAAACGGCCAGTTGGCGAAGTGCTCTTGGGATCCTTGCTTTTCTTGCCCGCCTTGTCGGATCGCGATGGCCCCTCGGAGGACTCGCTGACAGGGGATTCTGAGCCGCTTCTGGAACTTTTGGCGTCGTCTGGGCCAGATGTCACAGCGGAGGACGGGGCGGTGGTGGGGGACGAGAGAAAAGGTTGTCGACCGTCAGGATCTTCGATACGCAAAAATGCAGTCACTACTGTGCAGCCCGAGTGAATCTTCCCGTCGGATTCCTCGCTGAGGCGAGATATGCGTGTGTCGACGTTGTGAAACGTCTCGTTGAGGATGTCAGGGATCGTGGGTGATGAGGAGGTGCGGAGGGAGTCAAGAAAATACTGTCGGCAAGGGGCGAGATAAGGAAGTGGCCAGTGTACTGTGGCAGGACTTGCCTCGTGAAAGTGCTGGCCACACCACTCGGCGGCGTGTTTTCCAGCATGGCCGTCAAATACGGCGAAGAAACCCTGTCCTCTGACGCCTGCGAAATCGACGACGAAGGAGTGCGCGTCTTCCATGTACCTGCGCGTGCCCTTGTCCTCGGACACGCCGATCTGGAAGGCGGTGTTTCTGCTGGCGTGCTGGTTGAGGATCTGGAGGGGGATGAGCCGTGCGAGGGGGGGCAGGGGAGATACATACACCAAACGTGTCGAGGCCATCTGCGGTGGTGATCGACTTTGAGCGGGCGTTTGGAGAGTCGGAGAAGCGAGCAGTCGCCATGGGAGATGGACAGGATGGGTCTGGTCACGTGCCGCGCGACATGGCCGTCCGTCTCGACCGGACATCTCCGACTCGTCCGCCCATCTGATTGTCGTCGTGCATGTCTCAGCAAGCCACGGCAAAGCCTTCGCTGCAGGGGGTTAAGATCAAGGCTCGCAAAGGCGCCGTCAAGGCCCAGGCAAAGCACGAACCATCAGGCACGTCCCTGCCCCCCCCCCCCCCCCCCCCCCCCCCCCCCCCCGACCCCCCCCCCCCCCCCCCCCCCAACCCCCCCCCTCCCACCCCCCC
>JBBPKB010000373.1:0-13931 GCA_038089035.1 Boletellus dicymbophilus
TTATAATTTTCTTACTTACTTCTTTCTTTTCTTTACTTTAGGTGGTAGTGACTCCCGTCTTAGAGGGGGGGGTAGTGTTACAACACCAGTACTATTCTTATACAAAATGGTACACTATAGTTGTAGTCATTACCCTTGGAACACTTACTGGGTCATTGATCCTAATGATCCAAGGATAAAACTCTCTAATTACCTAACACATACCCTTATTTACTTTTCCTGTACATTTCTCTTCTATTTCCTTCTTATCTAAATCTGTACACACCCCCATTGCACTTCTGTATTATCCTGGGCTCACTTGGTACTTAGCACCTTATTTAGATCATAGGAAAGCATACAGCTTGGTCTGTGCACATACTCCTTAGGATATAAATAGGGGCTCGCATGTACCATCTACCTTAGCCTAATCCACTTGTATTCTTGTTGGCATTCAGTCGCAAGGCTTGAGCTATGAAGTATTAAGGATAAAGCTATCACCTACCTCTGTCTTATTTTCATCCAACACTTTCTCATTATCTCGCCAGCTATAGTGGTCGCTGTAAGATTGTCCAGCCAGTGTGGTATCTAAAGGGCTTGTGCCTGGAAGGTCATAACAGCATTCTCTGAAATGAATGGAAATTTGACAAGTTATTCATGAGTGATTGGTGTAAGTAGTCAATGCATATCATGATGATATTTCATTGATCAAAATGATATTCTAGGTTCAACATCTACAGTATTGATGTCAGTATCAATGCTGGTCTGGACCTTGAGATGCCAGGGACTGATAAGTGGAAATCTCTTGATTTCATGAAATGTTCAATCAAGTCCAGGAAACTCACCATTCAGACTGTCAAAGAGCGAAAAAGGTAGTCAAGTTGGTCAAATAAGTTGTACAAGAATCTCCTGATATAGGCCTTCCAATCAATATTGTCCATCAGTCGTAACAATTGCTTTAGATCTCAGATGGAGACAGCATCAAACAAACTGCAGAGAGTGAAGAGGACAAGGCTCTCATGTGCAAACTCACTGCAGAATCCATTGTGCTCTTGAGGAATGACAATGATATCTTACTCTTTCAGCCTGCAAAGCTGAAAAAGATGGTCTACAAAGCTCAAAGGCTAGCTGAAGCCCCAAACACATGATTGCATGTTCGAGTTTGGCCTGATTGCATCTAGGAGGGCTATTCTTTGAAGTTAGTAATATATTCGAACACAAACGTGGTTGCAAGCTTACTCATCCCCCAAGTGGGTTCTATTATGTGCTTAACTCAGGTGATGCAGAAAAACAAAAAAGAGAGTCTAAAACCAACTTATTGAATGTTGCATGTAGGGAAAAGAATGATTGGAGCAGCCTTCAGTTTGGCTTCTCAAGCAAGGAGCTTAAGCCCTGCTTGCTTGATTAGTTTGGTATCCCAAGTTGTAGCAAGTGCCGTGCCTGAAGGAAGACACTTGACAGGCATGCTCATGAAGAATTGATTTCCCCTAATGCCTGTACACAGCATTATTGAACACACGATCGAATCCACATACCATTTGGGCCATCGCTGACCTAGGAATTGGATGGTGAGATATAGAGGGAAGGGGTCCAATTTAAGCAGACCTTGATCACTGGTATTCCAAGTTGAGGAATGCCATAAGTGTTCCAAAAGCCAGAACCAGTAGTGAGCAGGATGGCCTCATTGGTGGTGAGCTGGTTGATGATCTGGTTGTTGTTATTTTTTGACTAGCACGCATTAGGTTACCTTTTATGGTAATTATTAGATAAGCTTAGAGCGTACAAACCTTCGTGTTTCCTCTAGTTTATTCCCTCAGTAGCTTGACATCTACTGAGGGTAAGTAGCACATTTACCTACATTTTCTACTATAACTAACCTATTGTAGACATCATAGGTACATACTTTAATACAGTAGCTTGACATCTACTGAAGACATCATAGGACTCAGATCTTTCTCTGTCAAGACCTCAGCATGACTAGTAACAATTATTGGCAACTTCTAATACTGGTCAACATTGGCATTGCAGAAGTCTGACAGGGGTCCAGGCATGCTCAAGAAGAGAGATGAAGAAAGGGATGATCAGGTGCTTAACCTTTATAGATGTACGAATTTCTCATACTGTACAACAAGGATCCTTCCATCTGCTCCATGGGATCTTCCGATGACCCTAAAAGAGATAGCCTATTGACACATCTAGGATGAGGAACTTTGAGAGGTAATCTGCCTTGCACAATAATTCAGTGACCCTGGGGGTTGCCATAACTAGAGTTACCTTACTTGTGATGTGCAATGTTAGAATGAAAAGATTGCTACCTGTGTGAACACTTCGCCTTTAGAAGTGCTACACTGCCACAATGTCGGTGCTGTCATATCTCGCCCTCTTCATCAGCCTCTCCATTCTTGTTCTCTCAAAGGCTGTGTTAGTCTTGTTCTGCCCTCTTTTGTGGGTCCTGTCGAAGTTTAAATCAAGTGAAAAATCGGGCCAAAGTAACCCCAGCCATCCCACCATAATGTCGGCATCAAAGAAATACAAGATCTCCAGTCTGAGTGGCTTAGAGCTTGAAATCACACTCACTCAGCTCTGGAAGATCTGCTCCTCCATCACTGATGATGAAGTAGATTACCTCAGTGGTACCACTACCACCACGTCAAAGAAATACAAGATCTCTGGTCTGAGTGGCTTGGAACTTGACATTGCACTCATCCAGCTCTGGAAGATCCACTCTTCTCTCATTGAAGAAGAAGTGCCAGAGTCCAATCCCATGCCAACTAATACATTCTGGGAACAGCTTGACGATATGATCGCTGCATTCGAATTGCGAATTAACAACCCACTGGTACAGTGTTGAATAAACTGGATTTCACGTGATACATCATGTGACATTTCATAGAATGTTCCAGGATATTCTATAGCATTCTCTCGCTTATCAATCATATTATAAATCATGGTATCATGATTACTCAGTATGATGTCATATGGAATTATTTAGAATAGTATAGAACTATTTAGAATTCTGTAGAATGTTCTAGAAAGAACATTCTAGACTCATACATCCAAATATGGATGTTTATTTAGAGTTTCTCACTTTAGAATATTTAGACTCCATTCTAATATTCTGTATATAAGCTGAGCCCTTATGGCCTACAATTTAAGCTGTTTTTTACCTCTGATTTACATCTTCACCTTCATCTCAACACTAGGGCAGATACCTCTCAGGGACACTACCTAGATTCTCTTTCAAGACTCTATGCTTCTTATAACAAGTAAGTTTCCTACTTGTTTTACCCTTTCGTCTATTCTCTGCCCCTATCTTCCATACCACGAGTTAGGGTTGCACCTCAGAGTGAGAGAGTACCATTAGGCTATAAGCCTATTCCTTCCAGTTTACTCTTTCATACAGCACTGTTATTATTTTCTTCATTCACAATGGTTCATTCCTTCTAGTCCCTCTCATTCTCTACAGCTGATGACAATGCCTTGTCAAGGCTTAACATTGTCCAAATGGGTTTTCTTTATGTCCATCCAAAGCCCACCCTCCAAAATGCAATAACCGCTTCTCGGACACTCGGCTCCAATGAATTATGGTCAAATGACAACATGTACAAGCACCTATCCTTCCTCATCAACTCAGTTGTGATCAAAGTTTGTTTTCTCCATTTTGTATCTAATGATTTTCAATATCTAATTTTAGCCACAGAATGAATCATCTGCTTGGAGAATCATTAATACTTTCTTTTTTAGATCAATTGCCATGGTTCCCTCTCCTCAGAGGGTAATCATGATGTTGGAGCACCAAGTTCCTGTTGTCCACCTGAGGCCACCAGAGATGGACACAATCTCGGGGGTTATTGACCACACAGCCATTGTTGTGGAGTCATCCATTGCAAGTATGTTTTTGTCTTGCTCTTGTGTCTCCATGTTGCCTAACACAGTGTACACAGAAAACTTCATTTTGTTCCCCCCAAAGTTAGACCAACACTATGGGAATAAAATGATAGCATTCTTTGTATCTGAGGCCAAGGGTACTGCTGGCCTCAATGATTGCCTGCCCCAAATACTTCTTGGGCTTCTTGCATGTGCCAAACACCTTGGGTATGTAATAACTTTTTTCATACCATATGCCCACCTCACATTTTGTGAGTAGGAAATCATGTATTCATGGTGCTTTGACAACTGGAATGCTGTGGCAGTTTGTCACCATGGATCTTGATGCCAACAATGGTGGTGCAAACTATTGTATCTCAGAGCCAATTGAGTGGAGGTTGGAGGAGGAGGAAGATGCTCCTAGGCAATATGACATCAAGGAAACTTCCAACAAGTATGATCCTGCCCTCATTGCTGGGATCCTTTCATCATGGGTGAGTATGGTTGATTGTAACCATTTTAGCTAAAGTCAAAGGAAGAGGCTGAGAAGTTCATTACCATCAGATTCAAAATAGCTTTGTGAAATTTGAGGATGATGAATGGTTTTACCAGGTTCCTGTATGACAATAGAGTGGTCTTTGCATGATTTTTTGGAGTGTGTATTTTTGTACAGACAAATGTTCAATGCAGCCTCTTTACCCTCCAATGCTGTTTATTATGTTGAGGGAAAAGACTTCAAGTTAAATGCAAAGGAAAGAAGTGCCAATGCTTTGAAGTGCCAAATGCATGTGACACAAATTGTAACCAACATCGTAGTCAAGCACATCACGGGATCCGTTTAATTACAACAAATTTACGGTCGAAAAATTGAGCACATGCTCTAGTCGACCCGCAGATTGCCAACCAAAACCGGGTTCTTCACAACCCACTCCACTCGAACCCTTTTTCCACAACAAATGTCCCGCCCAACAACGACGACACCTCGCTACTCGGCCCAACCCGTCTCTCCACGACCCACCTCCCGTTCCAGTCCTCCCAGTACGACACCGCGAGCTTGCCCAGCGTCACCACGCGCACGCTCGCGCCAGGAGCGAGATCCTTTGCCTTGCCGAACCCGCCCAGCTGACGCGGTGGGTGTGTCAAATTGGTCGACGTCTTCTGCATCGACACGTAGATCTGCACGACCTCCGAACTGGCCACGGACCCGGTGTTGGTTATTGTGACGGCAACATTGAGGGTGTGGTAGCCGCCCATGACAACGAGCGTGGACGGCTCGAGGTTGGAAAAGGTAAAGGTGGTGTAAGGGAGACCGTGCCTGTCATTGTCATAAAAAGCGGTACCTGTTATTACACAAAGGATGAACGCCGTAAAGACGGTTCGTTAACAAAATGAATTCCTATGTTTGGGACTTACAGCCTTGATCTCGGTATGATTGGAAGCTTTTCACATAACTTGGGCTTATCTGGCACTGACGGACACGCCGAAACTGCTTTCATATTTCAAGATACTCAAGTCTGAGCGTGCTTGGGCAATAAAAGAGTTTTCCTCCATTTGTGTGTCTAATAAAACCAGTTGCAGCGCGGTGTAGCCGGTAGTAGTCATGAGAATATGAAGAAGCTTGACCTACCTGGATGTATACCTTGTGCTTCGCGGTGCCCGATCTAAACGCCGATCATTGGATCGGTTTCGGCAAGGTGATACTTATGTGTTGATTGCAACAGAGGCGGCGGAGATGGTACACGTCTGTCTGTTGACAATGTTACTTGTCGGGTTCATAGATTTATACTGTAGGGAACTGACATACTTTATCTCCAGTTAGTTATCCAGTCTGGTGTCCCATCTTCGTTCGAAGTGTGGACGCAGAGGGCCGGCCGCGCTGAGCGTTCGCCCGATTTGCATTTGCGAGCCGTGCTGACAGCAGAGCGCGCGATGTTTCAACATAAAAAAAATGGCAAGAAAAAAAAGGAAAATAAGTACAGGTGATGATGACCCAAGTGATGGCGAAACGGCAAACGAAGAGAGTGGCTTCGAACCTGACAACGCCGGTAGCCAAGAGATAGCGTGGGGAAACGTCATTGACCCGGACGTGCGTGCGTGGATCGAGACGCCAAGTTGCCGCCACGATATATCCTATAAGTAATCTGATGAATGGCATAGTGAGTGAATTGTTTAGTACTGCAACGTTGGTACAGACTTACCAGCGCCGTTGGGCGAGTGTTGCGACCGTTGAGTTGAGTCGGAACTTCACGCGCCTGACTACCTCCAGGCCGCAAACTTCTGACACCGCAAAGAGTCCGAATGCCAGTGGCAAACGTTCGATGATGCTCGGCACTGCAAACGAGACGATCCAAGTCATGTTCTTCATCATCATGCTGCCTAAGAGTGTCCCAGAATCAATCGTCGAGGATTGTATAGCTTGTGGACGGCAGATTATCGTATTACTAATAGTGCATGTCACATTTAGGGGACGAAATGCACCAGTTCTGCACTCTTTATTCCAACTCCGCCCAGACTTTCCAAGCCACTCAGACCTCGGCGCCGACATGATGGTGGGGTGACTTCTGCCCAATTTAAACTTTGATGGGACTCACAAAAGAGGGTAGAACAAGACCGCGACAGGCTTTGATAGAACAAGCATGGTAACGTCGAGGAGAGCCTTGACAGCGAGAATGGAGTGCTGATGAAGAGGGCGTAGATATGACAAGCACCGACATTGTGGCAGTGTGACACTTCTAAAGTTGAAGTGTTCACACGGGTAGTAGCCCTTTCCAATCGTAACCATCGATTACCGATGATCGATGTCGATGATCGCGCGTCCTCTCGAACTCGGTGCCGCCAGTGGCCCCTCGTTCGTTTTTATCACTATTGCCTCGCGCAGGGGTAACTTCAATCACGGTCCCCCTGGATCGCTGAATTATTGCCCGAGGCAGATTACCTCCCAGTCCCTCGTCCTAGACGTGTCGATACTAATTACGCCTCTTAGCCGACGTGGTAATGACCATAAGTGTCTAAGGGTTGGGCAACTGCAATTACCCCCGAATTTTATATCTTGGCTTCTTCGGAATATCCCGTGGAGCGGTGGCATGACCAGATGGAAGGATTGAGACTGGCAAGTAATAAAGTTCTGCAGTATGAGAAATTCGTACATCTGTGAGGGTTAAGTACCTGATCATTCCCCTCTTTATCTCTCTCCTCGAGCATGGCTGGACTTCCGTCAGACTTCCGCAACGCCAATGTTGACCAGATCGTCGACCAGCTTACCCCCGATGAGGCCATCCTGCTCACTGCCGGTTCCGACTTTTGGCACACTTATGGCGTTCCTCGACTCGGTATACCAGCGATCAAGGTCTGTTTGAATTGGATCCATTCCCTTGATATCTCAACACCTAATTTCTAGGTCAGCGACGGCCCAAATGGTACGTGGATTCAATCGTATTTCTCTTTTGTGCTCAATGATGCTGTGTACAGGCATCAGAGATCATTTCTTCATGAGCACGCCTGCCAAGTGTCTTCCTTCAGCCACAGCCCTTGCTGCAACTTGGGACACCGAACTCATTGAGCAAGTGGCACTTAAGCTCCTCGCCGGCGAAGCCAGACTAAAGGCTGTCCCGGTCATTCTTGCCCCCACATGCAATATTCAACGAGTTAGTTTCAGGCCCCCTTTTTTTGTTTTTCTGCATCCGAAGTTACGCACACAACAGAACCCACTTGGGGGACGAGTAAGCTTGCAACAATGTTCGTGCCCGAATTGATTACCGACTTCAAAGACTAAAGGCTTTTGAGAGCTTTTCCGAGGATCCCTTACTTTCTGGACTCATCGTCGCTGCGTACGTCAAGGGTGTTCAAAAAGGTGGCATCGGAACCACTATCAAACACTACGTGTAAGGTGTTTACATGCTGCTTCTGCAAATCCTGGTTTAGTTTTGTGTCCCAGGTGCTATGACCGGGAGAGCGATCCAACGTTGACTTATGATAGTGTACTCAGTGAACGTGCTCTCCGTGAAATCTACCTCATGCCGTTCATGCTCGCCCAAAAGCATGCTAAACCCTGGTGCTTCATGACTAGGTGGGTATTACTGGAATACACCACTATTCTACATGTGCTGACTGTTCTTTACTTAGTTATAACAGTGTAAATGATACCTATACGTCCGAGAACAAACACTTGCTACAGGACATTCTTAGAAACGAATGGAAATTTGACGGTTTGATTATGAGTGATTGGTATGGATGGATAAACGCCGTAAAAACGGTTCGTTAACAAAATGAATTCCTAGGTTTGGGACCTACAGCCTTGATCTCAGTATCACTGCTGGATTGGACCTCGAGATGCCAGGGATCAACAAGTGGAGGACGATTGATCTCGTGAATCGTTCGTTTCGGTCCCGGAAACTCACCATTCGGACCATCAAAGAACGCGCGAAAAAGGTAGTCGAGTTGGCTAAACGGGTCGCACAAGGATCTCCCGATGTAGGTCTTTTAATCCACACCATTTGTCAGTGATGGCGTATAATAGCCGTAGATCTTGGATGGAGGTGTCGAACAAACTGGAGACAGCGAGGAAGACAAGGCTCTCATGCGCAAGCTCGCTGCAGAATCCATTGTCCTCTTGAAGAACGACAACAACCTTTTACCTCTCGAGCCTGCAAGGTTGAGAAAGATTGGGATCGTCGGTGGTAATGCACAGGCTATTGTATTGTCTGGCGGTGGTTGTGCCGCCGTGAAGCCTTCGTACTTCGTGAGCCCATATCAGGGCATTGTCAACGCACTTCAACCAACAGACGTAGAAGTTTTTTTTAGCGAGGGCGCTCGTAGTATGTTATTTTTGTGAATCCGAAGTCCACCATCTAACGTGATACGTTAGCATTCAAGGAAATGCCCACTCTTGATTTTGAACTGACTGCACCTTCGGGAGGGCGTGGGTGGACCTGTACTTGGTACGCGCACGAAAGCAACGAAAGCATGGTGCCCTTGAAGACCCCTTACACTACACGAGTTGTGGACGAGACTTTTATTCTCTTCCTTGGCACGTCCGAGTTCGCGCCCAGTGGGATCACCCACAGATGGTCTATGGAGCTGGACGGCCGATTGAAACCCCGAGCACACGACTGCACATTCGAGTTTGGCCTGACTGTGTCCGGGAGAGCTAAGGTTGGATGCATTATTTTTTTTTGCGGTGTTTCGCCGTTTAACTTGTCTTCGTTTTTTTTACCAGCTCTATGTCGATGACGAGCTAGTCATCGATAACTGGACACGCCAGCGCCGTGGGGATTCTTTCTTCGGCACTGGGACTCTGGAGGAAAAATGCAATGTCAACCTCAAAGCGGGCATTGCATACAAAATCCTCGTCAAGTTCTGCAATGTTAGAGGACCTGCTGACGGAGATGAGGAAGAGACAGTTCAATACCCCATGTGCGGTGTCCGATTTGGTGGAGCGGAAGTCAGGGACCCGGATGAGCAGATGGCCGAGGCTGTAAAGCTGGCGTCCGAGGCGGACGTTGTCGTTGCCGTTGTTGGACTGAACGCTGACTGGGAGTCGGGGGGCTATGATAGAAAAACGTTGGCCCTCCCCGGTCGCACGGACGAGCTGATCACCAAAGTGTTGGCTGCGAACCCCAAGACTGTCGTGGTCACTCAATCTGTAAGGGTTTAATTTCCTATCTGTCAAAAATTTTAATGGATACTATGTACTCAGGGTTCATCGATAACAATGCCCTGGGCAGACTCGGTTCCTGCCATCATCCACTCTTGGTACTTGGGTAACGCGACCGGTGACGCTATCGCCGACGTCCTTTTTGGAAGAAAGAACCCATCGGGCAAACTTTCGCTGACGTTCCCGAGGAGGCTCGAAGACATATCCGCTCACGGCCATTTCCACTCGGAGAACGGTGTCGTGCGTTATGGAGAGGACTTGTTTGTCGTACGCAAAATATGTTATTCCGCATGCTGGAGGATGGCGTAACTTCTTTTTCGTAGGGCTACAAGCACTTCCATCATCGTGGTATCGCCCCTCAGTTTGCATTTGGGTGAGTTATCATTACGCCGAACCGCCGTCTTCGTGCATTCGTTTTGACACATGTGATGACAGACACGGTCTTTCCTACACTAAATTCACGTTCTCCGACCTCGAGCTCTCCACGCCCTTTGTCGCAGACGACGACTTCGCCCTTGCTGTCGCTATCATGGTGACAAACACAGGCTCTGTGGCCGGCTCGGAGGTCGTACAGGTGTACGTGTCGATGCCGGAGACATCCGTGCTGAGGCACCCGCCGCGCCAGCTGCGTGGGTTCGGCAAGGCGAAGAACCTCTCTCCGGGCGCGGGCGCGCGCGTGGTGGTGATGCTGGACAAGTTCGCAGTGTCGTACTGGGAGGACCGGATCGGGAGGTGGGTCGCGGAAAAAGGAGTGTACAAGGTGGGCGTGGGGCCGAGCAGTGAGGTGTCGTCGTTGTTGAGCGGGTCATTCGTTGTGGAAAAGGGGTTCGAGTGGAGTGGGTTATGAAGAATATGGTTCTGGTTGATGGTCAGTGAGTCAAGGGGGTGTACTCTTTTTTTGATTGTTAATCTGTCGTAAAATGGGGTGTGAAATGACTCGTGACCACAATGTTGATCACGATTTCCGGTCGAATGTGCTTTGGAGTTTTAGCACTTCTTTCCTTTGTACTTGACTTGAAACCTTCATTCATGATCTCATACATTCTACAGCTAGAGAAAGACTCACATGGGTACCTTAGTAGACTTGACCACGTGGCATGACTTCCCCATAATATTGATTGTGTAGTACATATCACAAATTTGTGTTCTCCTGACTGAGCTATGCTAGTTTTCTTTCCGGAAATATTACACATGTCTCTTCAAAAATGGTATGGTATGGCTAATGAGGCTAGAGCTAAATACTTACATACAATCATTGTACAGGATGATCGACTACACAGTGCACACTGCACGTTTCTAAAACGAAAATGTGATTGTGGCAAAAAAGAGAGACACAACAATTTAAAAAAAATAGCGGTCGTGAACCTAATGCTTCGGCCGCACCTCCATACGTACAAATACATAACGGTATCATTGGTGCATCCAAAAGAGAATCAAATAATCAAACGAAAACGATGACGATGACAAGGTATGCTTGAAAGCTGTGTGGATCAGGAACGAAAGAAAAAAGCAAAAAAAAGGAAACATGACAACGGAAAGTTGTCCTGCACGTTGCACAACAGCACGTTGCACTCGCCCCATACGTTGTATCACATCATTTCATCGGTCGTCGTCCGAATCGAACAGCGATATAGGTCGACCCAGCTCCGCGGGCGACTGCGCGCGCGCTCGAGCGTCGTCGTTCGCCTCATTCGCTAACAGGCCTCCTTCCCTGTATTCCCGATACCTGTTTTTATTCTTGTCGGTGCTGTCTCGTCTGTCCCTACTGTCTCTGAGGCTGTCTCTTCTGTCCCTGTCCCTGTCCCCGGCGCTATTGTTGCTGTCTCTTCTGTCCCGCCCGTAATCGCGTTGCACTGAATCTCGTCTTTCACGACCCCAGTCCCGATCACGATCTTGTATGTGCGACGTATGAGGCCGAACCGGTGGTGCCGGGTACATAACCCCAGTTGGGAGCGGCGCAGCCTCGTACGACGACGACGACGCCGTCGCGCTTTGCGTGCGTGCGCGCGTGCGAGGTGGGGCACCTGCTTGTGATGGCGGTGGTGAGGGCGCATCGCGGCGATATCCTGAACCCGACGTCCGAGTCGACATGTAATTATTGGCGTGATTGTAACCGCCACCTCCGCCGCCACTCCCGCCATAGGAATTGTGGTTGGAACCGACGTCGAGATAGTTGGAGGCGGAAAGGTAGTTGGGGTCGTAATCAGAACTACGGGGTTGACCTGACTGGGACTGGGACGAGGACGAAGACGTGCGGCCGTGTTGGACCGCCGTCCGACCCAGAATCGATCCGGAACCCGAACCGGCGGAACCAGAGCCTGGAGCGGGGACGGGGATGGGGATGGGTGTGGACCGCCGGTAGTTTACGTTCGGAACCGGGGCCGGAGCGGGAGCGGGGACAGGGACAGGCGTTGGACTCGAACGCCGATAGAAGTCTGTGCTGCGCTCCTGCTCTTTTAGGTTCTCCACCGGACCGCGCTTGGAGCGCGATTCGGTCCCAGCCCCTGGAACTGGCGTGGGTGGTCCGGGGTAAGGCACGAAGCCGGCTGGCCAAGGGACGGAGGACACGGATCCACTAGCTCCGGCGCGGTCGTAGGTAGCGCTGGCGTTGTAGCCGGATGAAGGGGGAGGAGGCTGTTGAGGCTGATAACCGTTGTGCGGCTGGGAGTAGAGGTCGTCGTCGTCATTTCGATCGTACGACGGTAATGGCCGGTTGGCAGCCTCAGGGCTCAACAGCTCCGGCTGCGCAGCCGTCGTCGCGGACGGCGAGAGGACCGTCTCAGGTTCCGACTATCCACACATGCGTACGCGTATATATACATATGGTTGTGAGTTGGACGTGGATTGGTTGTATCCATCATTTTATGTTTGTTTCAGAGAAGACGACGAACGAGTCGATTCAATTTCGATTTCGATATTGCGGATTCAGATTGGGACGGACGTCGTGAGCGCGGCGCATTGACGTGTACGTGTGCGGGGGGGCTCACCGGTGACTCGACGACGATGTTCGGGATGGTGCTGCCGCTCCCACCCGAGGATGGGCGTGGGTTCTGGCGGAATCGCTGACGAAGATGCTCAATTTGGGACATGCCTCCACGCGCGGGATTCGAAGCATCAGGGTCGTCTGGTGGTGGGTATAGGTGAGAGCCGGCGGGTTCCGTCGGGACGAGTGTGCGGGAACGTGGATCGTCGGCCTCAACATCTCCGAGAGGCGTGGGCGTCACGTTTGGTCGGGAGTAAAACTGCACAGGCCGACGTGGATGGCGAGAGGGCGTCTTTCAATCCAATACATAGTCAGTGCTTGGGCCCTCAAGAAAGAATGGTGCAACTCACGGAAGAACGCATCGGATTCCTGGGTGCGCTCACGGTTTCTGAATCTGCGCGCCATTGTTCGGCGATGTTTTCTGCTTCCGTCCTGATGCTATCGGAACGGCGGCGGTCTTGTTCTCTATACTCGTTTCGAGATGAACCACTTCTGGAGTGCTGACTTCCGCTTCCCGCTCTGCCAACATATATTTCGTTTCGCAATGAACTTCCAGGGCGTTTGTTCACCAGATCATATTGCGAGAGGTGCGTCGAAGTACGCGATGCAAGCGAGGGTGGCTGTTGAACAGGCGCCGGAACGGATGGCTGATAAGCATAGTCGCGTACCCGGACAGGTGGCGGAACTGGGGTCGGCTCTGGTTGAGGAGTATGCCGACCACCTTGAAGTTCAACTATGCCCGATCCAGGTGAAGCAGTATTGGGCGGCTGAAATTCGTGTGGAGGTGGCACACGGATGTATGCCGTGCGAGAATCGGCCCGCGGGATCCAACCATCAGGAGGGGCGATAACGTGGGTGGTGGGAGTAAGGGGGCTAGCGCGGATAGGTATCGGTATTGGATGAATTGTTTCTGGTTCATCTGGTTCGTGATCGTGAGGCGGACTTGGGGAAAGGGTATGGTGCTCGTGAGAAGGGGTGTGAGAAGAGATATGGGATGGAATTGGAATTGGCGGCGCAGCTTCATACGTACGTACAGGAGGGGCAGATTCGGGGCGCAGTCTACAATCAGCGTGAGCAATAATGATCATTCCACCCAATCATTGACGTACGGTTGCTGTCTGATGGAAGCGGCCGAATGCAATTGTATGTGGGATCGTGGATCATTACGTTCGTCGTCAAAGTGGGTATCGGCGTGTTCTGGATCGAATTCGTCGCCGTCGAAGTTTTCTGCGGAGAGAGGAAAATGAGAAAGGCAGTTGGGCGACCGCGCGAGCCAAGGACGTCTACCTTGGTCGTAGCTTATCCTGCGACCCATGGAGAGCCCCTCCCTGTAGCCGACTCTGCGGCCCTCTTCGCGGGCGAGCATGACGAGCTTCTCCTCTTGCAGCTTACGGGCCTTTGTTCTAGCTCTGGCAGCCTCTGCTTCTGCCTCGTTACGCTGGGAGGAAACCT
>JBBPKB010000374.1:0-13920 GCA_038089035.1 Boletellus dicymbophilus
TCCTCGCGCTGCCCCCGGTCCGCACCGTCATCCCGCTGCAGCGCGATATCCTGGCAGAATACGTACAGCCATACTTTCAAGCCAAAGTCAGGGTTCTCCGTGTCGTATGGAATCGTCGTTCAGACCATTTCGAGGCACCCGGCATTGACATCCAGAGGGATCATGGTGGCTCAAAGGACTCTCTTTCCCCGAAGTCGGACAGCTTTCAGTCGGACAGGAGACGTAAAACCAAGGTGAACTGGAAAACACGTTGGGTTGTGATTAATCAAGGATTCCTCTCTTTGTGCAAGGACCATGTGGTACGGCGTCCCATCCTTGCCCAAGCGTAACGCTGATCTCCCCCCATTTGCAGACAGGTCCTCCGGTTCACCACTTTGCACTGAACAACATGACTGCACTCCGTGACGCCGATGGACTTTCTCGCGCATTTTCGATTGCTATTCAACCCCGAGTAGTCTGCATCAAGTTTCGACCCCAGCCAGCTTCACCGGCTGGTGCAGCTTCCCCGCCGCCATCGTCCACATCATCTCCGATCTCAGAAGACTCGAGGAGCAACGCCCACGAAGCTCTTCTGCCTGTGGACCCTGTGTCCGACTCGGGTCGGACGATGGAACAGGAAGAGTCAGGCGAATCCATCTACGGCCGAAGTAAGGGGGAATGGGTTGTCCTCGATATGCTCGATGATCACGGTGAGGTCTCAGTCTCGAGTGGGTAAACAAGGACTCAAGTACCTGAAAGCATTTTCAAGCATTCTCCGTGTTCTTCACCGTGAAGCACCTCACGGATTATCGACTTCGTTTGCTCCTACATCACCCGTCATGGCTGATTCCCCTTATTCATCGATGGCGACATCATACGACACAATTCCGTACCCGGAATGGCGTATTCACACTGTCGAAAATGCGCGCAAAGCTGGTATGGGTGACATTGGCAAACCGATGGCATGGGTGCTATGGACGGACAAGGGCCTTGGAGAAACCTTACTGGACAATATTCGACAGCATCGGCAAGCCTTTTCGCAGGAAATGCAATACAAAAATAGTAGCATCCCATTTGAACTCTATGGACCCGATGATGAAAGTGAAGATGAAAGTGAGGTGGAGTGGGAAGGATGGATAAGGGATCTGGAGCGCCAGAATCAAATTAAGCAGCGGTCGGAAAAGGTCAACAGGTCATGCGCATTTGGACGGGCGCATACGCCATCTTTACAGCTGCCTTCGCCACCTGTCTCGGAAGCGTCACCGACTGGCTCGCCGAGGGACAGATCACCTCCACTAACTGGATCATTTGCTCCACATTCGCGTGGGCCGTACCCGAACATCGGTAATGTCATCGGAGGCTACGGCTATCATAACATAGAGGTTCGAAAAACGACCGTCAGCACTGTCACCGCCGGGATGACATCTCCGTCTCGACGACGATCCTCGACGGTTTCAACTGGACCGATGACGGCCAAGCTTGACAGAGGCAAACAGGTCAGAGAACGGCTCTCAAGCCTCACTTTGAATAGTCGTGCGAGTGTGCGAGCCGTTTGCGCGTCGGTGGGCGTGCCCGTCTCGCCTAGCACCCCAGTGCGACACGCTCACTCGAGCTCGAACTTGAGGCGCACGTTATATGGGTCCGACGCTGCCGAATCACCTACGCACCCGGTTCCCTCATCGCCTACGAAGCGCCAAGGTGCGTTCATGAGAGGCATGACCCTGCGGGCGGGCAAGATCGTCAGAGGCCTTGAGTCCGCGATCGACTTCGTGGATGACAAGACGAGTAACGATTAGTTAGTTTACATAATTATTAGCTTTTATTACTTACTTAATGCATTGCGATGTGGTCCGTGCGCAGTCCCCCCAAGGTATATAAGCCCGGGCGTGACGGATTAAATCCTTACCACTCTGGCCTTTTGGCTTAGATCAAGTGTAGTATCTGTTCTTAATAGTTTAACCACTATTATGGGGGCACCGCCCCCATTTTTTGGTTATCAAATTTTTGCCGCCCTTGTCTCCCGCGAGCTCTGCTTGTAACTCCGGGGGCGTGATGACCTTGCTGCTGCACTGCTGGCTTGTGTCGTCGGGGGATCTTTTCTAACTTGTCTTCTCTTTGTTGTGTCTTTCCCAAGTGTCATTTGATACTTTGTGGAGGCCCGGCAAACGGAATGCAAGGCTAGGTTACTACATGGCGATTAGGATTACAGTGCTAGTGTTGTGCTCTCCTTCCTTGTGTGTGCCAAAGACAGCTCTTTTGTGCTGTCAGGGTTGAGTGTCTGGGTAGAAGGTTGGTTGTTCGTGGATCGCTTGGTGTCTATGTCGCTGCGTGTTGGTTTGCGAAAAAATTGACGGAGTAAGTATCCTGGAACTCTGTCGCAAGCACGATTTGAGAGGTTTCTTCGAGTTGCAACTATCGTCGCTCGCTAACACATGCAGTGTACAAGAGTCGACGCGGGCGCGTGTTTTGCGTGTACCTCTTGACTCTGCATTGGCGAGGCTCCCCTTGTGGTTCGACTTCACACTCGCCTCTTGGTTCAGGTGTAGCGGCGGGGCAGTGTTCTGAACGGCAAAAGCGCTCGTAAGTAACATCGTGCCGTTTACGTGCTGGAGCCTTGACGAGGTCCGTCTCGAGGCTGGCACGCAAGGATCGACTGAACTAGGCATGTTCTTCATCTCATCCGAATCGCAGGGCCGGCTGCTTCGTACTTTTCTCCTCAGAGATCGCTGTTGCAACTGGAGTACCTCGGCCTGTCTTGAAGGCGCCAAATACCCTCTTCTTTTCGAAGCGCGTGATCCTAATGCCTCAGACGTGTCTTTAGGCTGCGGATGAAATCGATGAAACGATGGTAAAGGTGGCAACGGAGGTACAGGTTTGCAATCGTGGCACTTCAAGGAACATCTGGATAGCTGAAAAGAATCTCTTGTACTCATAAGCGGCGATAGCACGATGGCGTCGGGTGGTAGATTAGAGAGGAACGGATATTCAACTTGATTGCTATGACTCGGACCATCGACCAATCTGATTGAGGATGGGCTCGCTCGTCTCGTGGTCTTGAAGAAACTGCCCCCCGATCTCCCGCAGTGCGACTCGCCAAAATCACCATAACCAAGATGGTGAGTCGAGGTAGTTCGTTCCCGAGTGCAAAGTGACTTCGAGGAGCAAATCCATGAATGACTCGGACAGGACGGCAAAGACAGGACAATTTGTTCTGCATCGATAGAGCCACCTGTCATGGCTGTCGATTCGGTGATACGGGAGCTTGAACTGTAACTTTTCAACTTGGTGCACGCGGAACTTGCGGAGCGTGTCGAAAGCGCAGCAGGCCCAGTGACACGCCGATGCCCGCCAAATAAGGACCTTTGTCTTTGCTCGCGCCGCCGTGTTGCTCGGTCCAATCTCGACGACAAGTTTGCCTCCCAAGTGGGTGACCCAAGGAAACCGACCAAGAGCCCAAGATGCCGATTTGCTTGCTTGTTCCCGGACCACAACCTAAAACTCGGAGTGCTGGGAGAATGATTGCGACCGGTGCGCATAGGGCGGGGAGCGTGAATTGTTCCGATCCGGCGGCATTTCATGTAGATGAGCTTGATGGCAACAAGGAAGAAGAACAAGAGAAAAATAGAGATAACGGCTAGTGGAATGTACGACTTTGTTGTGCCGGTCATCCGATTGTACGGACTTAGAGGACGGGCGAGGACAGGGCAGGACAGGGTTAGGGCGAACAACGAGCCGGGCGGGGAGAGCCTCTTGCACATGGCTGGAGGAGTCCAACACAACTGAATGCCATTTGACTCACGTGGGGTAGTAGTGTTCGGGCTTATCTCTATTGCTATACATACCCTTGACAACGATGCCCCCGCGCGTTCTCGTTTATTCTGCAACCGCTGGCTACAGGCATGATAGCATAGAACCATCCGTCGAAGCCCTAAAAGCAAAAGCTTCCTCGATCAACGTCGAGTTCGATTTCACCGAGGAAAAGGGCCAATTTACCGACAAGAATCTGGAAAAATACGATGCTATCCTGTTCTTGAATAACTCGGGAATAAGTACGTTGAACACCCGGTATGCATTGGTACGCTGACGAGCCACCGTAGTCCTCGATGACACGGGAAAAGCTGCATTGCAAAAGTACCTCAACTTGGGTGGAAACTTTATTGGCGTTCATTGTGCGTCCGACGCCTTGCGTGACACCCTGTTCTTCCGAAAGCAGCTCGGTAAGAGTTTCAAGTATCTTCATCAGTCCTGCGCTCCTGACCGGGAGCCTTTCCAAAGGAGCGCATTTTACCTCTCACCCAGATATCCAAGAATCGGTAAGCTCTTGGTGTCATGGTTGAAGGGGATCCTATCTTCGGCTCTGTAATAGGTAGTCGAAGTCATCGATTCCACTCACCCGAGTACGCAATCGCTTCCCACTCGCTGGAAATTGTTCGACGAAATGTATGAAATGAAATGAAATCGCTTGTCTCCCCTCACCACAAGAGCAGGTACAACTTCGAATCGGACCCTCGTGCAGTTGGCGCAAAAGTCCTTCTTATAGCGGATGAAAGCAGCTACTCAGGTGGGGTGTCATTCAGAGTTTCAGAAGTTTCGGTCCACTGACTTCAGGGTCCCAGACCCCGAGGAAAGGAAATTCGACCATGGAACACCTCACCCCATAGGTGAGTGTGTTCTGGGCTAACCTCCGTCCAAATCTCACAACGATCACAGCTTGGTATCAAGAACGGGGTGCTGGAGTTGAACCGGGCGGCATCGCCGGCCGCAGCTGGTACACCAGCCTCGGACACAGCATTGAAACTTGGAGTGTAAGTTGCATTTGGGTCATTACGAAGTTCGCAATGCTTACCCTTCCAAGGACGAAACCTTCTTGGGACACGTCTTGGGAGGAATAAGTTGGACACTCGAATCGAAAACCACGCTGGCTTTCGATAGTGACGCCAAAGTCGGGAATGCGTCTCGAACAAGTGGTTGATGCATTAGCTGTGTGTATCTAAACAATGCAACATGTAAATTAACAGCGAAGATGATAAGTTTCTAGAATATGGGTAACAGTGGTAGGAAATGAGCGGAGTCGAGATGTGATATCATGGTCAAAATTATCACTGAATCATTGCGGCCTACACTCGGGTTCACCACCCATCCCATGGTCGTCGTAATCGTCGTCTTCATCCTCCCAATCATCTTCGTCCCCTTCTCCGAACTGCGATGCAAAGCCTTGATCAAAGAAATCCGAGCTAGCCGGAAAATACCGTTCACGCACGTCTTCAAGTTCAGCTTTCTCGAAAGCAACTTCATCGACGATCTCTGGTGCTGGTTCAATGTTCGCCTTCTTCGGAGGGAGAAGCCTTTCGAGTGCCTACAGGCGAAACCTCAGTGATCTGGCCCTTCAAATGAACTCTCAAGCTCACCGTCTGGTCAACACTTCTCAGCCATTCTGTGTCTGGCATCTCAATCTCGAAGACGATGTACAGGTCCCCCTTTCGGTCTGGATTCTTGAAAGTAGGCATGCCTTCACCGCGCAGCTTGATGGTTTGACCGGGTGTAATAATTTTGCCAGGTGGACTCGAGAGACTAACACCCCGACCATCTAGGTGAGTGATCAAGATACGGGAGAAGCCAAGAAGTGCCTCGGATAATGTAATTTTGACGTTCGCAAGCAAGTCACTTCCGGAGCGTTCAAAAGAATCGTGTTGCAACATTTTCAGGCGGAAGATAACATCTCCCGGCGGAATGTTGGGCTTCGTGTAATGATCAGCCACTGCTCACGACCGTTTTGAGATAATTTACTTGCTGGTCACCGGCGCCCGCTAGAACAATACGATAACCATCCGGCATCCCCTTCTCGATAAAGATCTCCTGTCGTGTCTTCTCCTTGACAGTTTTTTCACCTTTGCATTTTTTACATCTTTCCTTCGGTAAGCTCTCGTCTCCAATGTAAGCATATTACGTACCTATCCTTCTCTCGAACCTTGCACCCTTCACCGTTGCATTCGGAACATTTCACACGCATCGTCCCATACCTAGACGGAGCAATCTGGGTCTGCGCAAATATCCACCCTTTGCCTTCACATATTATACATTCTTTGGGCTTCGCGTTCCCTTTGGCTCCCGACCTAGTAACGCGGTATGAACAAGACGAACTGTGTACAATTCGAAGTGCTAACCCTTTGCACGTTCCACATACGACCTCCTTTTCCATGTTAATCTTGACGGATTTGCCATTATACAGATCTTCGAGAGTAACCTGATATGGGACTTCGGTATCTTCGCCTTTGCGTCTGCGTGAACCTTGTTCTCCGGCGAAATCGAAGAAGGTCGCTCCACCACCGAAGAACTGGGCGAACATGTCGGCGGCATCAGATGGCATACCATCAGCACGTCCGCCCGGGCCGGCAAAACCGCCCATACCCTCTCGATCGTACATTTCCCTTGAGTCGGGATCGCTCAGGATTTCATAGCTGGATTGCACCGACGTTTAGGAAGCTGAAAGAGAGGGTGAAGGAGAACAATACGAACGCCGCGGCCATCTCTTGAAATTTTTGTGCCGCTCCAGGGTCATTGGGGTTCTGAGTAAATGTCTAAGTCTGTGTCCGCGTCTCCGGAAATTTCAATGCTTACCTTGTCCTGACCGAACAAGTGGGTCCGACATTAGTCGCCTGAGTGTTTACAAAGACTTACGGGATGGTGCTCCTTTGCCTATGATGCTGTCAGATCACAAAAATGTTTTGATGATCATAGATGGGACCACGTACTTTTTTCCGGTAGGCCTTTTTGATGTCGTCTGTAGAGAACAGTCAGGACGGGGTGTGGCAAGCCAGGCGTGACACACTTTCGGAGGCACTTGGAAGGACACCTAGCAAGTCGTAAAGCTCGGTTTCGACTGGCACTGATATCAACGCTTGGATGGAGATGAGGAAGAGGAGAGGCAGACACGCACTCGTCGACGGGGGAAGAGAAAAAGTACCGCACAATGTGTCGGCTCGTGCAGCTTTTCTAGCGAGGCGCGACTAATACTCGGCAACACGACGGAGTTTGATTCGCGCACTGACCCTCATCACTAGCACTGGTGAGTTCGACGTCCCCGACAGTCCGCAGTCTGTGATGTCCAAACATTATCTACATTGTCCGACCAGCATCTGCAGCTGGGTTGACGACATGTTCATCTGAGTCTTCTGCATTTCACGATACCCAATGCTAACGCACGTTGCCCTGCGCTGCTTTATAGGTCCGACCTTTGATGTCCTTTGTATCCAGTAGAATATCTTTGTGCAATGAACTTTTACTTTCAAGCTTCTGATATCCTCGACCGTCTTGATGCCAGGCAAGGGTCTATCAAAGGCCTATTGTCCAGTGTGCCACAGAAAAACAGAGCCAGGATGGCCGCCCTCGTCATTGAGACGCTCAAATGTAAGCCAAGACATCCGGTCGTGTTCAGGATACTGAAAAAGAAAACAATTGTGACAGACAAAACAGCCCTCTCAGACGTGATCAAGGCCTCTAAGCTCCTCGCTGAAGAAAAGAAAATCACGTCGCTCAATTTGGCGCTGGTCCTTGTTCATGACGTTCTCCTATCCAGTGGCATACAAGCCGGGGATGGCCCAGTAAAGCGGGCGATCTTGCGGCACAAGACACGACTCCGGAGCGAGTTGCAGCGCATCAAAATCAAGCGCGGTGTGAAATCCGACAAAGAGTTGGCGAGTTCCGGCGATGAGAGAGCAGGTACGCGCCCAGTATCAGCACGACCTATTTGAAAACTGATGAGGCTGGACAAGCGCGCATTCCACGTTATGTCCGAGTGAACACTCTCCTTTGGACGACAGACCAGGCAATTCACTATTACCAAAACGAAGGCTTTCAAATATCAGATCCGTTTTCTTCAGAGTCTGTTTTCCGTCATGTCTTTGTTATCTTTCGTCCCGGTAACCAATCAACAGGAAATCCTTCAACCGAGATCAACATGTCCCTGACCTCTTACTATTCAATCCCCACACGCAATTCCATAACGACGTCAACTACCTGACAGGAAAGATCATCTTGCAGGACAAGGCTTCCTGCTTTCCCGCGATCATTCTCGCCCCTCCGAGCGATGAACTTGCTGTAATCATTGATGCAATGGCTGCCCCAGGCAACAAGACATCACATTTGTGTGCTCTGATGGGTGGCAAAGGAAAGGTAACACTACCCGGCAATTTCCTTCCTTACTGCTCATATCAAGTCTTGGCTCAGCTTTATGCCTTTGAAAGAGACAAGAAACGCTTTTCTACGCTCAAGACCATGCTTTCCAAGGCTTCCTGCAAGAATGCAGAGGCTATCAACGTTGACTTTCTCAACGTCGATCCCTCGGACTTACGATTTTCCAATGTCACACACATGTCAGTTATGCAAGGATCGGCTGATCGCTGGCTTACATTCAGCAGTCTACTTGATCCATCTTGCAGTGGTTCTGGTATTATCAATAGATTGGACCACCTCCTTGAAAGTGGTAAGCATCTTGGAAACAATCACGTTGCAACCCTCATCTCCAGTTTTTTTTTGGTAGAGCATTATGAAAATGGAGAGCAAGAAGTTCGATTGAACAAACTTGCCAAGTTCCAGCTCACGGTAATAAAGCACGCCATGAAATGTCAGTAAAGGCACTCGTTAACTCAAAAGTATGGCAGCTGACGCTCTATGCAGTTCCACGTGTACAAAAAATCGTATATTCCACATGTAGCATACATGCCACTGAGAACGAGCACGTTGTGCGTGAAGCATTAAAATCACAGGAATCCGGGAAACGTAACTTCAAGCTTGCACCCTTCGAGGAAGTCCTCCCAAGCTGGCATCGGCGAGGACTACCGGATGAACTGGAATCACCAGGTAGGTGAGAACAATAAATCGGTATACCCCTTTCTAACCTGCAATCTCAGAGTGCGCGCTATCACTCGTTCGCTGCTCACTCGACGAAGACGCAACAAATGGCTTCTTCGTGTCATGTTTTGTCAACTGTAGCCAAGCTGGCATGGCACATCACAGTGCAATCAGGAAACGAAAACAAGGTGGTGAACTTCCAAGAAAAAGACAAAAAACAACTTGATGGACTGATGATTATTGTAAATCCTACTGACAATTAACGAACATGAGTGGTTGGAATGGAAGCTAGGTAAAACGGGTCTGCTGTCAATGAATCAATAATCACATTTTCTTGTGTGAACCCTAAAGAACTTCTGTGGTCAGCTGCGGTGAGTAGAAACCCTACGCCCTTGAAGCGCTAGACAGAGGTGGGTGAGGAACGACCGAAGCCATCAGATGAGTTGGGAAGGCGACGAATAGAGCTGTTTGAGAATTACCACGCGAAACATGTGGGAACTACTGTGTCGGGGTACTAATCTGTTGTTGACCGTACTGTTGTTGATAGTATTGGGCATAGCTGGCGGAGTAGTCAGGTTGCTGGCCATAGGTACCTGATGCATAACCGCCGGCAGCCCATTGTCCAGTATTATACTGGCTTCCATAGCCAGGGTAAGCTTGAGGTGGACGATAACCCGAGTTTTGCTGCTGACTTGACTGCCACATTTCTGGTCTGCGCCACGGAGGGACGTTAGAACCGCCTGCCGTAATATCGTGACCTGCTCCTGTACTACCCCATGGGCCTCTTCCACCGTCTCCACCAGGGCCCTTTCCTCCCTCTCCAAGTTCAGCCATGAGGCTAGCATACTCGGAGTCAAAACCACCTTTGGACAATGCACCTGGAGGACCGGGAGGTGAAGGAGGAGCATTAGGATCCCTGTTAACTTGACAGTCACGCGCCATGTGACCAGCGCTACCGCATACACGACAGATGATATTAGCAGTGAAGTTGCGTTGTTCTGGACAGTCGTATTTACGATGACCAAGGCCACCGCAATTCTGACAGATCTGATTCTCGTCGTCACGAAGGGTACCATTCAAAGCGGCGAGCTCGCGAAGTTGATTGCGCTTGTGATCGTTTTGTCCTTCAGGAGTAGATGCCGCCTACACCATCCGTTCGTCATGGAGTCATCGTAAACGATATGAAAAATACTTACCGTCTCAATCACTTTGTTTATCATCTTGACGCAAGCTGCAACTTTATCCTCAGAATCAGCGATGACGAGACAATGCAGGTCTTCTTCAGCATCATCGGCGTACTGATCTGGTCGAGCTTTACCCTCCTTAACACTGCCTTTGCCACGAATACTAATCTTGGCACCACTCTCCCGTTCCATCTTCTTCAACGAATTACCGCGAGGTCCTACCAAAAGTCCAAAAAAGTTGATCTCTGGAAACTCTTTGACTGGAATATACACTTTCTCCGATGGTCGTTGGGAACGCTTTTGTTGATGATACTCGACAGGTGGGCGGAAATTGGGATCATTTTTCAGAGCGCGGTCCACCAGACGTATGCGTTCATCCTCCAGTTTCTTACGATATCGAACTTCGCGGGTATTCGTACGACGTCCGTGACCGTCATAGGTAGGAGGGGGAGAAGGAGACCTGTAATTTTAACTAAGCACACATATCGCAATTAGTGGATAATACTCACCGTTCTCGTTCAGGAGGGATGAAATCGTTTAACCTAAGTTTTCGGTTAATTTCTTCGAGGCGAAGATGAATTGCATAATTGTCAAGCTGAGCCTGTGAGACACCAGCGGCAGAGATCGCTGTTGGTAGTCCAGGAATTTCAGATTTCACTTCGCCCCAACGGCTACGCCGCTTGCGGGTACCATTTGCATCAGCTGTAACAGAGTAAGAGATTGCAGTGTGTCAAGGTTAGTATCAGTTAGCGGCTAAAGTGGCAAGTGAACCTTGCTGAACAAGTTGGGAATGCAAGAAAAATCCCACCGGACAGCAAGGAAAGAAGACATGACATTGTAAGCGCCACGATGGAATGTTTCCGGACTTACCTGAAGACCCATCTGGAGTTTCCTCCCTTCCTCTTCTCATTTCTGGCTCCTGGAGAGGCTGGCGGGGATAAGCAGAAGGTGACGGTTGCGCAAGCTGTGGAGGACTGGCTTCCTCAACCGGAGCTGGACCAAAACGGCGGCGAGCCCCAAGTGGAACTAGAAAGAATGAAAAAGAAATGCGAGAGTTAACAATCCCCGGGCTCACCGTCATTTGTTCCCGTAACTTCGCGGGTTGCAGGTCTCCACATTGCGACACAGAAGAAAACGCTAGTAATGGGCGACAATGGAGACGAAAGGAAAGGTGGAAATGAATCTCCGAAAGTTCGCTCCCTCCTTGATTAAATAATACAGACTCCGCTCAAAATGGACATATGCTGACAAACCCGCTTCTTATCACGTATCGACATGGCCCAAGACTTTTCGTGGCTGCATTTAAAGCCAGATCACTCTTCTCGCCCCCTCTGGATTAGCCCAGAGGATGGCCATATCATCCTTGAGGCTTTCTCTCCTATTGCAGAGCAGGCCCAAGATTTTCTCGTGGCCATTAGTGAACCTGTCAGCAGGTGCGCAGGTATTGTCAATTGGCTCGTATATTACATGTTTACTCTCTCGCTAGACCAACGTTCATTCACGAATATAAACTCACATCGTATTCTCTGTATGCGGCGGTGTCAGTGGGATTGCAAACTGAAGATATAATAGCAGTCAGTTAATGGCGGTCGACACATCTATCTGACTTGACCATTGACTTTTACGTTAGGTTCTTAATCGGTTGTCGAAAGTGCGTTATTTTATGTCGGGTTATTTCTTTGTCCGACGTTCGCACAAGGTGCCAGTACCGGAAAGTATCATCAATTTTATTCGCGAACGTACTCTGTCATATGGCAAAGTAAAGCTGGTTTTGAAGCACAACAAGTATTTCGTAGAAAGTAGCCATCCAGATACTCTCCAGCTTCTATTGAAAGACAAGGTTATCCGGGAAGCGCGAGTGGCATCCCAACAAGCCGATAATAGTATCCGTGCTGCTACTTTCACCATCTCGAAAGCTCCAGTAAAAGGAAGTCTTGTCATACCAGGTACCAAAGATACAGAAAAAAAGAAGGATGAAAGTGCCGCAAGCCGCACAGCTGGGACTGATTCTGATCTGTTCACGTCGATAGTTGGAGTGGATAGTGGTGCGTCCCAAAAGATGTCAATTATCAGCGCTCTGAACACGGCCCGTTATAGATGACATTGAAGAGGATGATGACAATGTACACGCTTTCGAAATAGATGATGCCAAAATCGATGTGAGTTTCCCTTCCCTTGATCTATGTTGTGGCTTGACGCTTCCGCAGGACGTGAAAAAGCGTTGCAACGAGCTTGAATACCCTATGCTTGAAGAATATGACTTTAGAAACGATACTATCAATGCAAATCTAGACATTGATCTCAAACCCGCAACGGTAATCCGTCCTTATCAAGAGACGAGTTTGAGTAAGATGTTTGGTAATGGGTAAGCTTGGTCATAAACGACCTCCACGATATCATAAAACTTTAAAACAGTCGGGCTAGATCTGGCATCATCGTGCTCCCATGTGGGGCAGGAAAGACCCTTGTTGGCATAACTGCGGCATGCACAATCAAGAAATCATGTCTGGTGTTGTGCACATCTTCGTGAGCTCGATGTCGCTGTGTTCCTCAGCCCAAGTTTACAATTATGTGCAGCGTCTCTGTTATGCAATGGAAGCAACAGTTCATGCAATGGTCAAATGTCACAGATCGACAAATTGCTATCTTTACTGCAGACCAGAAGGAACGGGTATGGTTCTATTTCTCGATTTTATTTGAAGCCACTGACGTCGTGGTCAGTTCGCCGGTGACAGCGGCATTGTTGTTTCAACTTATTCGATGGTTGCGAATACCCACAACCGATCACACGAGTCTAAGAAAATGATGGAATTTTTAACCTCTAGAGAATGGGGATTCATATTGTTAGACGAAGTTCACGTTGTTCCTGCAGCAATGTTTCGACGCGTTGTGACCACTATTAAAGCACACTCTAAACTTGGTCTTACGGGTAAAATGATCTCTCGATCAATTATAAATAGGCTGACTAGTACCCGCCTCTTAGCGACGCTCGTCAGAGAGGATGATAAAATCGCGGATTTGAACTATATGATTGGGCCAAAGCTTTATGAAGCCAATTGGATGGATCTTGCTGCCAAAGGTCACATAGCCAATGTTCAGGTTTGTGATTCGAAAAATGTGAATATACTTGACTGTTCAACAACCAGTGCGCCGAGGTCTGGTGTCCGATGACACCAGAATTCTATAGAGAGTATCTTCGAGAGCAATCACGCAAACGGATGCTCTTATACTGCATGAACCCTAAGAAATTCCAAGCCTGTCAATTTCTGATTAAATTTCATGAGGGACGAGGGGATAAGATTATCGTGTTCTCCGACAACGTGTATGCATTGGAGGTGAGATTTGATATGATTATGATTAGAGATCTATCCGCTGATCGTCGGACCCAGGCATACGCAAAAAAGTTGGGAAAGCCTTATATTCACGGTGGCACCGGACAGGTGGAACGGATGCGAGTTCTGCAATGGTTCCAGCACGACTCGAACGTGAATACGATTTTCCTGTCGAAGGTAGGGCCTTATTTGTGCGTGTAGCAGACACCTTCCATATGTGTTGGATCCAACAGGTTGGCGATACGTCAATTGATCTGCCAGAAGCCACTTGTCTTATCCAAATCAGCTCTCACTTTGGATCACGTCGACAGGAGGCACAGAGATTAGGTCAGGATTTCTACTATGACAGGTGTCACTGAATTTAATTTGTGTAGGTCGTATACTGCGGGCAAAACGCCGTAACGATGAGGGGTTCAATGCTTTTTTCTACTCTCTCGTGTCCAAGGATACCCAGGAAATGTTCTACAGCACCAAGCGACAACAATTTCTGATTGACCAAGGCTACGCATTCAAAGTCATCACCCATCTTGATGGACTTGAGGACTTGGAGGATTTGGTGTACAGGACGAAGGACG
>JBBPKB010000375.1:0-13905 GCA_038089035.1 Boletellus dicymbophilus
AAGCATGCCAAGAAGCTTGTCTTCCAGATAGTGTTTGAGGGTGTTTCCAGTATTCCAAATTTTTGTGATCTGTCCAGATCTCGAAGTTTGCTCTTCCTATGAGGTAATGTCACCATTCTTCTAAAGCCCTGATAACTGCAAGGAGTTCTTTGTCATAAATGGGATAATTGCACTTCTGAGCATTGAAAGAATGTGAAATGAAAGCACTGGGGTGCCAAAGTCCATCATCCCCTTTTACTGATAGAATTCCCCCTGTTGCTATGTCACTGGCATCAGTTTCTACTTGCATATCTTTGGTTTGATCTGGATAAGTGAGTAAAGGGGCAGTAGTAAAGGTCTTTTTTAACCAATCAAAGGCCTCTTGTTGATTAGTGCTCCATTTCCACAGGGTATCTTTTTTGGTTAGGTCATTGAGTGGTCAAACAATCTGAGAGAAATCTTTGATGAATCTTCAGTAATAGTTGCAAAGTCCAAGGAAGGATTGGAGCTGTTTGAGGCAAGTGGGTGTTGACCATTCTAATGCCCCTGCAACCTTCTTTTCCTGCATCTCTACTCCTTCCTTGGATACCACCATTCCTAAGAAGTCCACCTTATCTTTAGAAAAGGCACACTTCTCGGGTTTTACATATAAATCATTCTCTCGTGGAAGGGATATCCCATGTCAGACAACTCCTGGGAACCAGAACGAAACCTGGGAAACGCCAAAGATGCCCTCCTTGACTATAAGAAGACCCGACCCAAGGTCTTTCCGCCCTCATCATCCTCTCGTCCCATCCGTGAATCCCACATCCACACCACCTATTTGATTTGCAATAGCCATTCCTCCTGCTCAACCACCCACTTATGAATACACTGAGCCCTCCTGTACCTCTGAACTTTGCACCCCCATTGACAATGTTCTTTTATTAGACTCTATGACCACCATCGTTCTCAACCCACATGCTGCTCTTATTTTAGATTCTTTAGTCGCTCCCATGTCCCCTCTTCATTACCTCATTCTTTCCCTTTGAAATAACAACCTCGCCATGGCAGCCATCCCTTTGGAGGGAGACCCTCCTACTCTTGCACATGCCATGCTTGCTCGAGCACTCAGCAGACAATGAGGTGCAATAGTCTGCACTATGGAACAACTAGATGGAGCAGAGGAAGCCACTTGACAGCTCGCACTTTTAAACCCACCTCATAATGACAACCCTCTTCCTGTCCCTCCCCCATGCTCTCCTACTCTGCCAGACTCGCCTCCAGGTCTACCTCCTCCTACTACTCCCTCCACTTCTTCATCCCCTATCAGCTCAGTTGTGGAAAGAGCTCTCATCAACGCTGAGGATCCCTATAGGGGTACTCATCCTTTGTCTTCCATAGTACTCGCAAACCTGTTATAACTGCCACAGATTGGGACACATCCGCATCCATATCAATGCCCCTTCTGCCACAGACTTGCCTCTGGACAACCCCAATATTGTTGTCCCTACCACTGGTGTTGCCAAACTCCTTCTAATTCCCCTCCTTCATCTCACTCTTCTCGATGTTGCTCCTGCACCACGTCCTCCCCCTCTCCTGCTGCCCCAACTGGTTGGAACACTATCTCAGACATAGACCGCCTGTGGCCTCGCACTTTTGGTCCCAATCCTGACTCCCCACCTTCTGAACCAGGTTCTCCTCACTCAGATGTCACCAACACCTTGTTTACCACCTCTGTGTCCACTGAGTCATCAATCACTGCTACCACTAGGTCCACCGCATCCTCTAACTTCTGCATGATGATCCATCTTCCAGGAACTCATATTGTTGAGGAAGATGACAGCCTCTTCTGGAACAAGGAACCAGAGTTTGATGAAACGACTTGAGATAATGTTACAGGCAAGCATTCTTTCATTTCTTTTTAAATTAACATTGCAAATTCAGATGACTTACCCATATGAAGGGGGTAATGTTACGATTTTCCTACCCTTTTCCCTTTTCCTTTACCTTTTCTTCAGTTTTACCATGTATTTCCTGGACATATTTACTACATCATGCACATTAGTCATGATCCATTCCAATATGGATCATTCCTTTTCCTCCAGTTATGCTTACTCATTCTGATTAGGCCTTCATCCATTCCAACATGGACTTCCTTTTCCTTTTGTGTATTTTTCATATCGTATGATTCCCCTTCAGCCAATCAGCTATTCTTTACGATATTCTCTTTTCCTTATCCATTTCTGGTCCAGGCATTTCTTGGACACTATATAAACCCTTGATAGTCAAGCTTGTACTTTAAGCTAGATCTACTTGAGACTAAGAATCTACTCTTTCTCTTGAATGCTAGAGCTTGCATTGTTGAACCTTCACCTCTGCTTCACCCTGATACAAATCCTTCTTTGAAGGTAGTCTCTTTGACCATTGTACCATTGAGCTGACACTTTGATTTTTCTTTCAAGTCTACGTTTGTTCCTATCCAGACCAAGCATAACACATACTATTGTATTCACATGTTAGTTCACACATCACATCACTCCATGTCCATTAATATATTAGATTGATACCTTGATGAGCACAAAGTTAAGAACAACTACCTATTGCTACTTATCTCACAATTAGTCAACAAGCTTAAAGAAGCAAAGATGTTCATGAAGATGGATCTTCATTTGGGTTACAACAATGTTAGGATTAGGAAAGGAGATGAATGGAAAGCTGCATTCAATACACACAGAGGAGCTTATGAGCAACTTATAAAGTTCTTTGGACTTTACAACTCCCTGTCTACATTCCAGTAGATGATGAATGAGATATTCAACAATATGGACTGTGTTGTTGTCTACATCAATGACTCATGATCTTCACCAGTTTAACATCTCAAGAGAAACATAACAAGATTGCATTAAAAATGCTCAAATGACTTTCCAATCATAATTTGTTTGTCAAACCTAAGAAGTGTCCAATTAGAGTCTAGGAAGTAGAGTTCCTCAGAATGATAAACTCATCCTCCAGAATCAAGATGGACATTGACAAAGTGAAAGCTATCTTAGAATGGCTAACACCTATCAGTGTTAAAGGTGTTTGGAGCTTTCTAGGACTTGCAAATTTCTATCACAGATTCATCAAAGGATATGCAAAGATAGCACACCTTTTGAATGATCTGATAAAGAAGGATATTATATTTAAATGAACAGAATTGCAGGAAAAGGCGTTTAATGACCTAAAGCACTGTTTCACTATAGCACCCATCCTTGTATTCCCAAAATTTGACAAGAAGTTTCAATTGGAAACAGATGCATCAGACTATTCCACTGGCACTGTTTTGTTGATTGAAAAAGACAACAAATGGCATCCAGTTGCATTCTCCTCATATTCTATAACACCAGACAGCATAACTATCCTATAGTGAACAAGGAAATGCTTAGTGTCATAAACAGTCTGGAACAATGGAGAAACTATCTGGAAGCAAACATTCAATTGTTCATGAAACAACAAGACTTTAACAAACAACAAGCTTATTGGGTACAATACCTATCCTGGCAATTTCAAATGGTTATACAAACCAGGATCTTCTATAGGCAAGGCTGATGCCTTATCCCAAAGAGAAGATCATGCTATCAATATTGACCAAGACAATAAAGGAGTCACAGATACTACAATAACAGATCACAGTAGTAAAGACAAAGAAGACAGTTTCTTTCACTTTTGATTTGGATCACATAAGAGACAAAATCAGAAAAACAATAAATAAACTAAAAGAATCACAAGAAAGATCATTTTCCAGCATGTGTCAAAAAAGATGGACTATTATTGGATTGTAACCTGTACACAGGCTTTCACAAAGCTATGCCAGGCTATACATTCTATTTATATTGGCCAATGGCACTAAAAACTCTTATTATATTTAAACCCAACACCAATAGCATATTCCCCTAGTGTACAAACTAGACCATATATGTACAAACAGATGTAAACCCTAGTTTAGTATATAAAGGTGCAATTCCCCACTATTAAACTACTGATTGTGGGATCAGAGTAACTCCAATGAAGTGGAGTTTGGTTGAATAGGATGTTGACTTCATTTTATATGGTATGCCCTTGCAGAGAATTCAGTGCCCCTGGTATTTCAGGAGAGTCAGAGTTGGATCAGAGGGTAGTGCTAAGTGCTAAGACAGAGGATAGAAGTTGCACTCCAGCTAAGCTCTACAAAGCAGAATACTACAGAGTTTATATGTGGAGGGAAAAACAGATTACTAATAGTAGAGTCAGAACTAGAAAGTGCTGGAAAGTTAGAGGGGAAAGCATACTGAGCATAGCCTCAGAGCTGTGCTCTTAAGCAAGCACTGGTACTGGAATATTAGTAATTAAACAGAATATAAGTAATCAATAGAAAATAGAACAGAAAGGTCAGGAATTTTCTAGACAGGAGTGGAAACATAGATGATTGCTATCAGAGTGTCCAAGGAAGAGTATCTAGGAAGAGTATAGAAATTATACTAGAGGTACTAGTGGAATATTGTCAGAGTGGTTGGAGAGTGGTTGGAATGCATGGGATATGACATTATCCCCCTCTTAGGCTTGAACCCCTGAAGGTCTTAACAATCCATGTGACCTTGTTGATCCAAATAGAGTATGAAAAAACTATATGTGGGATAAAAGGCCAAGACAATGGAAAACTTCTTCATTTTCAACATCAACATGTCTGCATTCACTGATATCATGGAATGGAACAAAAATCATCTTGTGGAAAACTATGCTAATGATGACAATACCTGGAATATGAAGGCTGTAGAGCAGAAACAACACATGGTGCTGAAAAGAGAGGTGGAGGAGTAGAAAAAGTCAGAGGAGGCAAAGGCCAAGAGGAAAGCAGAGGAGACTACAAGAAAATGGGCTGAGGAAGAGGTGGCATGGAAAAAGGCAGAGGAAGATACTACAAGGAGGTGAGTTGAGGAGGAGGCTGCAAAGCAGAGAGCAAAAGAGATGGAAGCAGTGCAGAAGTTGGTGGAAGTATATAGGCAGGCCAAGGAATAGGTGGCTGGATTGCACAAGGTGGTGGAAATAGGTCATGCCAGAATGAGAACTGGGATGGGGAAGGTGAGGGCTAAGGAGTTGGCTATGTGCTGTTGGTCTGAGGTCTGAGACCTGGACTGTATGCTAGGGATCAGAAGATCAACCTTGTGTATGAAGTGTTAGGAGGTGAAGGCCAGATGTGAGTATCCTAGAGAGAACAAGAAAGAACACAAGCAGAAGTGGAAGGTCAGAGGGGATGTGCCTGGAACCACTCTGGAAGAAAAACTGAAACAAGGAGGTGATAGAGAAAGTGGAGACAGGTGAGAAGGATGGCATCAAGCTCATCACCAAGTCAATCAACAAAGTATGCAATGGGCTGCACATGATATGCTGGTTGCTTGTACAGCTGGTTGAGTTGAAGACTGGAAATCTACCTAAATGACAAGTGCAAGAGCAGTGATGACAACAAAATGAGGAGGGAGGAGAGTTTAGAGGTTACTGCAGAGATAGTGGAATGTCACAAGGATGACAGAGAGAACAACAAGGATGTAGATGGAGACTATGAGTAGGTAGTTAACCTGTAAAGTAGAGCTTGGAGAAAAACCAGGGTCTGAGAGTATCAGTGTTGGGAACATAGATGAGACCATCTAGGTGCAAATACTTCAGAATGGAGAGCAGATGGACAAAGTATGGATCAGATTGCTAACACATGACCTATGAGACAACATGAATGGACAAGAACAAAAGGGGCAGAGGACAGGAGGAGTGATGTGAGCAGAGGCCCTATCCCCCTCTTTGGGATAGATGTCCAAGGGATTCAGGTGCCCAAGTATCCAGGAATAGAAACAGGAGACCAAGGATAAACCTAAGAAAAGAAGTCCTGCAAACAGTGAATAAACAGTGAAAGTCAGAGAAGCTGGAGTAAGCCAATGGTACAAAAACTGAAAGCTATGGAAAAGAACTCAGGGGGTACTTGCACAGCTGCTCAGTTTCCAGACCAAAAAAGGACTGCTCAAAAATCCTATCAAGCAATGGATTGTGGTGGGTGAGTTAGTAGTGTTTTAAAACAAAAGAATAGAGGTCACCCAGCAGAAACAACATAGAAATGTCAACAGAGTGATTACACTGGAATAAAAACAGAATGCAGGAGGAACTCAAAATCCAAAAGGTCTGTGAGGTGGAAAAACAACATGAGGGGCAGAAAATGCAGAAGATTGTTAGATGTGAGGCTAGCTCACCAAAGGTCATGTTATGACCTCAGGTGTGAGACCTTTAGTACCATACTGGCTGGACAATTGAATCTTACAGCTCCCACTATAGTTGGCAAGATAAAGAAATGAAGTGTGAGATGGACTGATAAGGACTGACACTGGACTAACAGGACTAACGGTTGTGAGGAAAGTGTAGCTTTAGTCCTTAATACCCTGTAGCTCAAGTCTCACAACTGAATGCCAACAAGAATACAAGTGGATTAGACTAAGATAGATGGTACATGTGAACCCTTATTTATACTCTAAGGAGTATATGCATGGACTAAGCTGTGTATAATCCTATGATCTAAATAAGATGCTAGCTACCAAGTGAGACCAGGATAATACAGAAATGTGTTGGGGGTATGTACAGATTTAGATAAGGAGGAAATAGAGAAGAAGTGTACAGAAACAGTAAATAAAGGTATATACTAGGTGATAAGAGGGTTTTAACTTAGAATCATTAGAATCTATGATCCAATAAGTGTTCCAAGGGTAATGACTACAACTATAATGTATTATTTTGTATAAGTATAGTACTGGTGTTGTAACAGGTTATGAGGAGTCAGATCAGAGAAAACAGATGTATTGAACAGGGGTGTGCTCCCTTGACCACATGGAAGGATTCAACACTATCCAATGCATGCAGGAAGAACTAGGGATTGGGTACAGAGGTGAGAGTCAATGGATTGCCTTGAAGGAGGTCAGAGTGTGAGTCCTACTAGCGTATGCCTTGGATACCCAAGAAGACAACTTTGGACAATCTCAAGTGATGTGTCCTGTGAGACCACAGATGAAAAATCCAGCTCAGGTGGAGCAGTTACTCTAGAGGTGTCAGAAAGAACAAATTTGGAAACAGATTTAGAAAGAGTGGAATCTGATGGGACAGAGGAGATGGATGGGGTAGAAGACATGAAATATGCAGAGAATCATTTGGAAGGTTCAGGAGAGTTACTAGAAAGCTTCACCTGCCAGCTAACTTCCATTTTGTGTTTCCAAAAATGAGCATCAATGGCATGGGCAAGTTGGTGAAGATTAATAAGGTACTGGATTTGCCAACATGTGAGATTTCATCTTTGATTCAGTCCAAGAGGCTGTTGTAGAAATGATGCCAGAGTATACCATCTCAATAGCCTCAGACTTGTGATGCAACACAATTAAATTCAATGACATACATATTGATTTAACCATTGTCCTTCATGGTCAATTAACTGAGTTGGTCCTATGCATCTCCTATGGGGTCATGAGGTCTGAAATTTATCTGTAGCTCTAGAACAAATTCTGTAAAACTATCCATCCATAGGAGTTGGAGCATTGGGTCACCAAATAGGAGTAGGTCCAGTTCAAACCACTCCAAAGCCATACCTTTTAGGTACAACTGAGTGAATATGACCTTAGCATGGTCAGATACAAAAGCTTTCAGCCAGTCCTGAAAATTGAGTTCACATTGAACCAAGATAATGTGGAGTTTGCAGGAATCCAAGCCATCAAATTGATCTGGTTCTCAGACTTTGGTTTACTGTGAGGCAGCAGGTTTCCTTGTTGAAGACTGAGTGAGCAAGTGGATAGCACTGGCTAGGTTACCAAGCAAGTCACATGGAATGTGCTCCTCATCTTCAGAGGGCTCAGAGTTGGAGTTGGAGTTGGAGGGTCTGTCTCCTGGTGCAGTAGGAACATTGGAGTTGCTGTGATGGCTGGGGTTGCAGAAAACAGAAGGACCAGTGGAGGCACTGCTATAAGGCTCTCCAATATGCACATCAAGAACAGAAGGTTATAGAGGAGTGTGCACTTATGACAAGGAAGAGAGGTGGCAACAGGCAGAAAAGCTGTAAAAATGATAGACAGGTTCAGAGCCTCAGCAACTGCTGCTGAAAGTAGAGAGAAAGTTGGAATGAATAGAACTAGAGGGTGTTGCAATTGCTTGCAAATGGGATTTCATGAAGGGAGAGGTCATGAGTACAAATCCAATACAAGCAGTAGCTGGAATATACTGTTAAACTACCAATTGTGGAGTCAGAGTAACTCTGATGAAGCAGAGTTTGGTCAAACAAGGTATTGGCTTCATCTTATGTGGTATGCTCTTGCAGAGGATTCAGTGCCCCTAGTATTTTGGAAAAGTGCTAAACATTAAGACAGAGGATAGAAGTCACACAGCAACAGCAAGATAAGGATATAAAGGTAAGATGATTCACTAACTTAATATTCTAGCTAAGCTCTACAAAGCAGAATACTACAGAGTTTATATACAGAGGGGAAAATGGGTTACTAAGTATGGAGTTGGAACTAAAAAGTGCTAGAAAGTCAGAGGAGAAAGTATACCAAGCATAGCCTCAGAGCTGTGCTCCTAAGTGAGCTGGTACTGGAATATTAGTAATTAAATGGAATATGAGTAATCAACAGAAAATGGAATGGAAAGGTCAGGAATGTTCCAGATAGAAGTGGAAACATAGGTGATTACTAATCAGAGCATCTGAGGGAAAGTATCTAGACAGAGTATGTAAATTATACCAGAGGTAGTAGTGGAGTATTGTCAGAGAGGTTGGAGAGTGGTCAGAATGCATGGGATATGACACCCACCAGAGGACCCTCAGTTTTGTCCTCTTGTGGTTTCCCTCTCAAAGATATCCACAATACTTGGCTCAGTCCCACTATGTTGTCTCTAGTGAAGTAGGCCTCTGGTAGGTCATTTCATTAGGACAAGACTGTTCTTTATGTCCTGGATGTGAACACTACAAATATAGTGCTAATATCCTTGATGACCTTTGTTTTGTATGTGTTCATCTTTGTGACATCAAGCTGATCACTCATAGCAGCACAAAGCATCCACACCCTTTACTTCACTCACCTCTTTTAAGCAATCTCAATGGTTAGACTGTATCACAGTAGAACAAGTAAGCATGGGCTACTTGTTAGGAATGATTTGTATTAGAGCTAGGATAGGAGCACTGGCAGCTTTGCTCTCAAGATCCTAGTCTATCATTTTTTGACATTCATTGAGGGACTGACTAGTAGGACTAGCTACAGTACCATCCAATGTCTGTTTTGACTAGGTTGTTCAGTGTCTTCTATCAGAGCTATCAAGCAGGAAGAGGCATCAGATGACCTTATACTTCAGTATCCAGTCAGAGAAGACACCATCAAGGATACACTGTTTTTCTACATGCTACTAGGAGGTTGGCTGGAGTTTTTGTATTGTAGCACTAGATTCCCAGAAGGAGAACTACAAGAGTTATTGCTGAAGAGAGAGGCTACACTGCTAGCCACACTAGTTGATTGGAGGGTTGTTGACCTTTACACCTGCTTTATTTGCAACCAGGAATGCTCATACACTGGCATATGTACAGCATTGGAATGAGAGAGCACTTTACCCAGACTTAGTGATGTTGATCAGTTTGTCAGTCACTTATTCATCAGCAGAGAGGAAGAAAGGATTATTCAAGAGGGGTTGAACCTTGGTTTGGAGCAGGTTCAACTTAGAAAAAGAAAAAGAGTCACAGAAGAGGTAGCAGCACATGAGATACATTGAAGGATTGAGGCATGGAATCATTTATGGGATTGCAGTCCCACTCCATATCCTTGTATTACTTATGCTTTATCTCATATTGTCCTGCATTGTTCTAGAGAGTATGATATTACTGACCTTTTATGTGTTTCTTTACCTATTCTTCAACCTTGAGATGTTATTAGGCATCCTTCATGTTACTATCACCCTTGCTATCTCAATAAGATATCAGATAGTGTTACCACTTTACTTTCCACCTCACAATAGGAGACTACAACATATATATACAATTGCAGATCTCAGAGGGCAGTTGCAACAGGCACCAAGGCTGCACAGCCCAGTAGCAGCAAGAGTTAGTACCAAGTCTTCAGATGGATCAGAGGAGATGCTACTCAATTAGTTGATGAATATGCAAGAGTACATAATCTTGATATTGGTTGAGATTATCTTGCTAGTTGGATTTTTGTTTGTTATTGCATACTTGACACAAGTGTCAGTAGCAAATGTATCCACAGGAGATACAGAAGAAGATCAGGAGCAAGCATAAGAGAATGTACAGAGTTTTTCTTTACAAGTTATTGAAGTGGCACTGCAAACTGCTTCCAGGTAGGTGACAGCACTGCTACCAGTTTATCAGGAACCAGCAGCTGTGTTGCCAAGACAAGTAACCACAGATTTATCAGTAGTAGTGCTAATGGTATTCCCTGTACTACCTACACCAGGTTATTGGAGAAGTCAGAATCCTGATGATCCAGAGGAACTACTTGACTTCTATGAAGAACAAGCAGAGATATGCATCACATGAATGACTATCTCATCATTCTTTGCACTTTATTTATTATCTTCTTGATTGTATTGTTGATCATCATGAACCTTTATCTGGAAACTCTCAAGTTTCTTTTTCATTGGTATCAGACAGAACCAATCTTCCAGATTATTGGACCAAATGTCTATTTAGAAATTGGAAGACCATGCAATTTTGATGAAATGAATTATATTGAGCAGAGGGTAGATCCTCACATGTTGGAAAGATACTGGTGTGATGTCATATTCAGTTATACAGACAAAGAGAGTATTGAGTCTATAGCAGTACCAGGTTTGGAAACTCCAGAATTGCAACAGGATTGGAACTATGAAGCAGAGTATGTTGGAGAATCACAACCAGGAGCTGCAAATAAGGTAGCAAACAATTGGAGTAACTTAGACAACAATAGTTGGAATATTATAACAGAGAAGGAGGCTTCATCTTGTGGAACCCAGAGGATTGGAATGAAGACAGTTGGTATGCCATAGACATACAGCCACCAGGTGGACTTCAACCCAGGCACATTGAGGAAGTTCCTGAAGAACCATCTCAGGAAAAGTTAAAACTCGCTGAGCTTGAAATGCTCAACAACCAGGTTAATGTCTACATTGTCCTCTTTCCAATGGCTCCACACCTTGAGTCAGGACATGTTGTCCTAGGAGCACAAATGAGCACTGAATTGGTTTGATTCATAAAATTGTCTCTCATTGATAGAAATACAAAAGCTTCTACATTGCAGAACAGGAGTATCTTATCAGATAACTCACTATCACATAAGCTTCTCAAGACCACAAGATCTTTGGATAGATCATTTCACAAGTATGATTGTGCTTATCACAAGTAGTATTTATTTTTCCTTCTTGATCTTCTTGGAAATTGTTTTCTTTTGCTTGATCTTGTATCTTATTGTTTAGTTTTTTGCCAAACCACATGTTTTACTATTGCCCCAGAGAAATCAAGTTTCTCATGGTGTTAGGAGTAGAATTCTTTTGCAGAATTGAAAGGCAGAACATACCTTTAGGTATTAGTCAAGATGTCTAACCAACCAGCAAACATTATACTCCAGGAGTAGAATGATTTGATCAATGGTAATAGCCAGATGTTATGAGATATTGTAGCAGCTATGGCCAATCGGAGAGCTCAGGTACTAGAACAGCAGAGAGAAGCTTGGCAGGAGTTGTTAAATCATGCTGACCAAGCATGCACTGATGCTAATGACAAAGCCACTGAAGCAGAGCAACACACTCATAATCTTCTAGAAATTGGTCTATGGGCTGATGTAGAAGATGGAAGAGTGGCAGGAACTGCAGCTACCTCCAGTGATACCAACAAGGTTGAGATATTCTCAAATCCAGGAACCTAGGCAAGATCTACAAAAGATTTCAATGAGTGGTGGATGAAGATGAGAATATGGCTTGACTGTAATCCAAAGCTGTTCACATTAGATACACCTTTAGGACAGAAGAACTGAGCCTATGCAGTACTTTCATGTTTGAAAGGACAGAAGGGTTATTACTATGCAGAAGTCAAACTCAAATGACTAGCAGCCAGAACATTAGTTCTTAATCAATGGAGAAATCTAGTCACTGATATTGAGTTGTTATTCAGACCAGTCCCTCAGTGGGATTGAGCAAGCAAGAGACTAATGAGATTCCATCAAGGAACTCTATCAGTCAATGCCTTTTGTGCAGAGTTCTTGAATCTTTGGCATAAGACAGGACACAAGGAAGAAATTGGACTTTGGGTCTTGGAATGCAATGAAACAACCACCCAAAGGTCAAGGTGTTGAGTGGTGTCATGATCAAAGAGCAGGCAAAGAAAACAACAAAATAAACCACCAAGGTCATTGTATGCTAGCAACAAGTTGGCAATGAGAACTGTCAAGGTTGATGTATGGTAGCAGCAAGTCATCTGAGTGAGTATGCTTTGGTAGGTAGTAGTTAACCCTACAACAAAGTGTCCTGGTATAGAAGCACTTTGAGGGAGTGATCTTAGTGAACTGTTAAGTGGAAAACGCTAAAAGAGCAAATTGAGGCTCTTGATGGAGAGTCATGCCTTTATATAGTAAACTAGGGTTTACATCTGTTTGTATATATATGGTACAGTTTGTACACTAAGCTAAATATTCTATTGGTTCTGAGTTTAAATATACATAGCCAAGATAAGAGCATAATATGCCATTGGCTAATATAAATAGAATATACAGCCTTGCATAGCCTCATGGGCTTCTGTGCTCAGCCAAGATAAGAGGGCTTATTGCTATTGGCTAGCAGTCATGATGAGTCATCAAAGGGTCATGAGGGCATTATGCTATTGGTTGGATGAAATAGGATCAAAGAGCATGTTATGTGATTGGATCAGGTGAAATAAAATCAATGATAGGATCAGGGAAGCCATGAGCTGGTAATACCATTGGATGATAAGGGAAGGCTGTGCCCATCATGTGATGAGGCAGTGTCAATGGTCTGGGCCTAGGTTAGGTAGGGTGTGAAAGTGTGGAGTAGCAGCATAGAGGTGTTGAGTAGGCCTGAAAAGGTTAAAAAATGGCTGAAAAATAGGTGAAAAATACCTGTGCTGTAACACTACCCCTCTTCTAATGATCAGCTTCCAGATGATTAGTGAGTAGCAGCCAACTCCACCATAGCAGTGTCAAAGTCCCCAAGATCCACATCCAAATGGTTGAACAATGGGGCAGCAGCTTCCAGGATAGGCATCCCATATCAATGGAATCCAACATGATCCAGGAAGTAATTGTAGTCCATTCTGTGAAGAAGGTAGGGAGTGTTCATATGAAACTTGTGGAAGTCCTTAATGGCATGCTTTGCATTGGCAAGGTGGGATTTGGGTTTCCAAGTACAATCCTTGTTAGAGTAACCTTTCCAATGAACCAGGAATTCAATGTGACAGCCTTTGTAGCAGGAGTCCACAATGTAATTGACCTCATATTTGACTTTGCAATCTTTGGAGACCAGAACTGGTCCAGGTTTGAACAATGGTTGTCCTTCCAACAGATCCTTGTAGGGCTTGACCTGCAAGATGTTTACAACTGGATAAATCTTCATGGACTTAGGGAGGTGTAGCTCCACAGCATTGTCACAAACAAACTTGGGTGATAGAATAAGGTCCAAGCCAGTGCTTAGTGAGCTTGCATGATGGGCAAGGCAGATTAAGATTATCTATGGAAAGCCAACCTGATCTCCCACAGAGTAGGGTGGAGCATCCAAATGATGCTTGTTAGCCTAGTCCCTCATGTGTTGTTGTGCCTTTTCCATATTGGAACATGCCTGGTCAAGGGTATCCTTCATCTGTGTGGCAAAGCCTTTGACTGCAGGGGCTTTTGTTGTGAGCTGCTCAAAGCCCCTGTGAGGGGTAGA